>JAPKLW010001966.1:2676-20572 GCA_026898455.1 Plectranthus barbatus | reverse complement strand
CTAGACAGAAAAGAGTGTGGTCGCAAGAACCAGAGTTGATGCTTGAATAATGCTGCAGTATATAGGAGAGTAGATGAACAACAGTCAATAACCCGAGTGCATTTTATCATTGATTTTAAAACCATAGTCTACCCGTTTATGATTAGTTTGTGGGAAGAAATAGTATTAATTGTTCTAGCACTATTTGGTTTCATTTTATATGCTTTCTTGTTATTTTAGTTTCGAGAAATTACAAAACCCCATTAATTTACAAGCAATAGAATGTGCACGATTAACTTTCACTCCCTTGGGTACGATATCTGGACTTAGATCTGTATTACTTGTTTAGACATACGTGCACTTGCGTATAATTATAATAGCTAGCACAACAACATTTACCCTGGGAGGTGGAGCTATATCTTGGAGGAGCTCAAAGCAGAAATGCATTGCTGACTCCACCATGGAGGCGGAATATGTCGCCGCCTCCGACGCCTCGAAAGAGGGGGTGTGGCTCCGAAACTACCTTTTAGAGTTGGGCGTGATCCCGAGTTTGCCGAGGAGCATCACAATTTATTGTGATAACTCTGGTGCAGTGGCAAATTTAAAGGAACCGCGGTCTCACAGGGCAAGCAAACACATAGAGAGAAAGTACCATATCATACGAGAAATCGTATTGAGAGGCGATGTGCTCATTAAGAAGATTGACACTGCTGACAATCTGGCTGATCCATTTACAAAGAGCTTGCCGCAAATAGTTTACGAAAGACATATTCGTGAGCTGGGTCTGAGGTGGATGCCGACCACTGATAGTGGTTAAAGAGACAGTAGACTAGATAAACGGACTGTATACTCTGTAATAGCTTAGTTATGCTTTGAGTATAAGTGGGAGATTGATGGGTTTTGTATATTGAAAGCATTTATTATAATGAGTATACAACGGTTTATTTCTCCTATCTGTTAACAATCTTACATGTATGAACAATGGTATCCTCTTGTCTCACCGATACGGACGATCATACGGCGTGTTGTAGATCGCAGAAGACAGTATGATCACTTGACCTAGTGAGACATAAACCTGATCACAGCCGAGACAGCGTATGAGGATACGTCTGTCCGGATGGCTGCGGCATTGTCGGAATAAGTAGTCTGTCTTGGTTACTTGACATGCTGGTACGCAGAGGTGGTGTATTGATGGACCGCAGTGAGATATATTCGTCTGTCTGACATCAGCGAATAAAAGATCTCGTTATATTGATTGAGTCCAAACCCTAACGAAGGTTCAGGGGTTTGCACGGGTTGACTGTTGCTTTGACTTGCCATGGTGGAGAGACAACACATCGCGCTCGTATATCCGCATCTTGGGTAGCAGCGCGCTCGTATGTCAGAGGCTCCGATTAATTAATGGATGTCTGGTAACCTTAAATATGGGGATTCTCAATTAATGCAACCCGTTCTCATAACGTGGTAATAAAGGGGTAGATCAGTATTAATTCTGTGGTGAAAAAGAATTAATATTAATTAATTAATTGTGTCATGGGTTGTGGACATGGGAATTAATTAATTTATAGGCCCACTATATTATTTGCATTAGGTTCCAGGTCTGGCCCAAATAAATATGCTGAATTGATCCCAGGAGCCCATTAGGGATAAAACCCTAGGTCTATAAATAGACAGCTCTCTCTCATAAGTCATAACAGAGTTGAAAAACCCTAAACCTAAGAGATAGAGAAAGGGGCACCATTTTCGAGAGAAAGAGGAGGAGAGTTTCAATTATGGTCCTGCTCCAGCCACAGATCTACGGAGTTCTCACCAGTAGTAGATCTGAACAGCATTGGGACACAGCCCTGAAGATCTGATCTGGTGAACAAGATTTTCCTTTCTTCTTCTTTGTTATTTTCGATTTTATCTTAGAAATTAGATCTCTAATTTCTGATTCTGAAGATTAAATCGGATTGCGTGGTTGAATTCAAGTTGGAAATTCAAACGCAAAAGATCGGTTCAGACTCGACGGAGTAACGGTAATTCCTCAATCCACAATTCTTGTAATTAAATTCAAAGGAGCATGCTAGGGTTTATCTTGTATTTAATTATGCACAATGCCCATAAATCAATCCGGTTCAAATTGGTTTTGGTGATTCGGTTCACGGGAAAACCCTACAGTTTACGCAAAGCCCTTCCACTATTCACATGATTTAAATTGTTTGTCTAGAAATCCCAACAATCGTACCCATGCACCTCTAGGAACTAGCAAGCTACACTCATAGACGTTTACTAGAACGAGAGATATACTTACAGCCTAGGACTGCTTTGTGGAGGTCTATTGATTTTAATAAAAAATCTGCTTAGTATTTTTCTTTTAAAGGGTTTCTTTATGCACACACATAATTTCTTTGTCATTATATTTCCCAAATTTTTGCATGTAATAATACAAGCTCAAAAATTTCCAAAATATAATCCAACAAGAAATTAATCACATAAGCATGCTTGGAAAGCTGTAAATAATAAAAGCGATAAATCATGTTTTTCCTATTATCTACACATGCTTAATTGCGCACATAAATAAATCACATATCATACGAGGACAATTAAGACAAACAAAAATTCCTCGTGGTCCCACAAAAATAGAAAAATAAATTTTATCTATTACAATTTGAATTTGAATCTAATTTGGATAATTCCAAATCTTTCCAAATCTTCCCAAATCTTCAAGGGCCTCTAAATCTTGATTCACCAAATCTTTTGGGATTTAGGCCTTTGTGATTTGATGATTTGCCCTAACCCTAATGCAAACCCTAGGGTTTACACAGGATTGCACAAACCACCAAAACACGAGCCACCGCGACGGGACAGCATCAGCCGACGACGACCACTGCCGCCGCCAGCCGACGCCGCTGCCGCCGTCGCCGGACCGCCGCCACCCTGCACCGCCGCGCGTGCACCGCACACCGCAGTCCTGCCCCGCGCACGTACGTCCTCTGTCGGCCCTTCGTCGGCTCCGTCTTCGTTCTTCGTCCTCGACCCGTCCAATTACATAATTTGAAAAATTACAGAAAATCTATTCTATTACAATTTTTTAAATCTACACTAATCACGGATTTTCTCGTGATATTACAAAAATAATTCAGCCCTACACGGATAAACCACTGCGGGCTGAATCACACGGGTTGCCACGAGGAACAAAAACCATCCACAATAATAGATTCATACATACATGCATATCGAATTTAATTATACACAAATGAGCCATAAATCAAGAACCTGGCTCTGATACCAATTGTAGGGTTTTCCCATGAACCAAATCACCAAAACCAAACTGAACCGGATCGATTTATGGATATTGTGCATAATTAAATACAAGATAAAACCTAGCATGCTCCTATGAATTTAATTCTCAGAATTGTGGATTGAGGAGTTACCGTTATTCCGTAGTGTCTGAACCGATCTTTCACGTTTGAATTTCCAACTTCAATTCAACCACGCGATCCGATTTAATCTGCGGAAGCAGAAATTAGTAATCTAATTTCTTAGAAAAAATTGAAAACAAAGAGAGAAGAAAAGAGAAATCTGTTCTCTAGATTTGATCTTCAAGGCTGTGTCCCAATGCTGCTCAGATCTGCTACTGGTGAGGATTCCACAGATCTGTGTTGTAGGCCGGAGCAGAAAAATCCTTCTTCTCCCCTCTACAGGCGCCGCCCACTCTCTCTCTGCCTCTAGGGTTTCACAGATTTGAATGTGTTCAATAGTTGCTAGGGTTTCCAGAGAGAATGGTACATTTATAGACCCAGGGTTTTATCCCTAATGGGCTACTGGGCCCTTTTTCAACATATTTAATTGGGCCAGTCCTGGGACCTAATGCAAATAATAAAGTGGGCCTATAATTAATTAATTCCCATGTCCACAACCCAGGACATAATTAATTAATTAATATTAATTCTTTTTCACTACAGAATTAATACTGACTTACCCCTTTATTACCACGTTATGAGAACGGGCTGCATTAATTGAGAATCCCCATATTTAAGGTTACCGGACATCCATTAATTAATCGGAGCCTCTGACAAGCTCTAAGTACAATTAATTAATATCTTATTATTCCTGAGTAGTACCACTCAATCCTTATCACTCGTGTCTGAACTTAATCAGCCTGCAGGACTTTAACACGATGAATGTTATTGAGCTCCTCAGGGAATGTCCCCATCCTATTACTCGGATATGGTTACCTAAACCCAGTCTCAGGCGGTACTACACGAACTGTTGTTACCCAAGATGCGGATATACGAGCACGTTACTTAGGCTCTCCACCATGGCAAGTCAAAGCAACAGTCAACCCGTGCAAACCCCTGAACCTTCATTAGGGTTTGGACTCAATCAATATAACGAGATCTTGTATTCGCTGATGTCAGACAGACGAATACATCTCACAGCGGTCCATCAATACGCCACCTCTGCGTACCAGCATGTCAAGTAACCAAGACAGACTACTTATTCCGACAATGCCGCAGCCATCCGGACAGACGTATCCTCATACGCTGTCTCGGCTGTGATCAGGTTTATGTCTCACTAGGTCAAGTGATCATACTGTCTTCTGCGATCTACAACACGCCGTATGATCGTCCCTATCAGTGAGACAAGAGGATACCATTGTTCATACATGTAAGATTGTTAACAGATAGGAGAAATAAACCGCCGTATACTCATTATAATAAATGCTTTCAGTATACAAAACCCATCATGGTGCTCAGCATCTGGATTGTTAGCAACGTGTTCGTCAGCAACTGGAATTTCTACTACTGGATCTTCAGGAACGGGAGCCTCTTCAGCAGGTCCTTCAGCAGCTGGAATCTCAGCAGCACCTCTACCAAGACCTTCATCTGCAGCTATGCCTTCTTCCCCATTTGGAGTTGGCTTTGATATCTCCTCCTCTTCGTCATCAAGCATTTCCAAGATATCTGATTCATCATTGAGATGAATAGGTGTGGCCTCAGCATGATCATTAGCATCACTGGCCTGGGCAGCAGTCTGATCTCCTGCTGAGTGCGTCTTGTTTGGATTGCAGTCATTCATAGACTTAGTCGGATCAATACGCATATTTTCGAAAGAATTTAAGAATGTTTGATCATTGACATCATTAGTCTCATGATTGTTATCCTCATTTTTCTTTAATAGCTCCTCGCAATAAACTAGACTCATCAAAAATAACATTGCATGTTATTTCCATAATTCTGGTAGTCTTATTTAATACTCGATAACCTTTGTGAGTGGGGGGACCATATCCAAGAAGTACACCCTCATCCGACTTAGGTGAGAAAGTATTAAGTTTTGACTTTTCGTTATTGTGAATATAACATGTAGAACCGAATGCACGAAGATGAGTTATAGAAGGCTTACGATTGTTGTACACTTCATAGGGAGTCTTGTTAAATCTGCTAGTGACACCGCTCCTATTCTGTGTATAGCAAGCCGTTATCACTGCTTCACCCCAGTACTTAGCAGATAGCTTGGAGTCTGCTAGCATTGAACGAACGGCCTCCTTCAACGTCCGATTCCTTCTTTCAGCTAGCCCATTCTTCTGAGGAGTCCTAGCAGTAGATTTCTCATGTGCAATGCCAGCTTCAGCACAGAAATCCATAAGTACTCCATTACAGAACTCTGTTCCATTATCGGAATGAATCCTCCTCACAGTAACTTCCTTGTTGTTTTGCTCCTTGAGGATTAGCTCTGGTAGAATGAGCTTTACCTCATCTTTGGTCTTTAATAGGCGTACCCACGTGTACCTGGAAAAGTCATCGACCACCACAAGACTATATAATTGTTTACTTACAGTGGGTGGGTTGACAGGACCAAAAAGATCCATATGTAGTAGTTCTAGGATCCTTTGTGACGTGCCCTTCTCAGGATTGGTCTTGAATGAAGATCTGGTCTGCTTTCCTTGTTGACAAGCTTTGCGCGCTCCTTCTTTGTGAAGAGTTTCAGTGGGTAGACCTACAACAAGCTTATTCTTGGCAAGGTAATTAATAGTTTTAAAGTTTAAGTGATTAAACATTTTGTGCCACAACCATGGTGTCTCTTCTTTGTTCAGGGCTAGGAAGCAAGAATTTTGTTGACCACTCTGCCAATCAACAATGTATAGGCCACCCTTGCGGATGCCTCTGAGCTTCACTTCACCTGTAATGGTGTCAGCAATAGAGCAACCAGTATTGACAAAGGATACAGTGTACCCATTCTCGCATAGTTGACTTATGCTGAGTAAATTGTGTTTCAGGTTGGAGACAAGTGCTACGTTGATAATTCTCAATCCATTGCGTTCAATGCACCCTCTCCCAACAACTTTCCCTTCGTTGTTGTCTCCGAACTTGACTTTGGGACCATTGTATAGTCTTTGTATAATTGAGAACAAGTCTTCGTTTCCCGTCATATGTGCGGAGCAACCGCTATCCAGGACCCACTTGTTTGATAAGCTCAGTGTCATAGCACTTGGATCCTGTCCCTGCAAGTCAATCAGGTTGATTTAGGTACCCGTTTAGCGTCGGGTCCTGCAGGATTAGCATGGATCAAAGTTCCTTTCGGAACCCACATCTTAGTGATCTTCAAGACTTTCTTCTTGATTTCACTTTTTACCACTTCCTTGACTTTTGGTTTAACATGTTTGACATTGTTATATCTAGGTGTAGTGGTGTGCTTAGCCTTCCTTGCCCTTTGGAATATGAATGAATTGGGCTCTGGCCTTACATAGGTGTTCCTCCTATGTAGCGTGTTCTGCTGATATATAGGCATTACAGCATTGTAATGAACTTGCTTTCTTTGGTGAAAGGCAGGATTTGCTGTCCTTGCGTTGGGAACAAAACGCTCAGCATTCCTTGGTCTTGCTGAATATGGTTTAGCATATGCTCTCGGATTTCTTTGCTGAGGTCCAGCAGATACATACTTGGTATTCGTCCTGTTATTCATCTGCTGAGGCTTAGCAGGTTTATGCATAGCATTCATCTTTAGGTTCCTCTGCTGAGGTCCAGTAGATGTATGCTTAGCAAACTCTGATTTATGCCTCTGCTGAGATCTAGCAGAGGAATACTTAGCAGTCTTTGAGGAAGACCTCTGCTGAGATCCTACAGACGCATTCTGCGGATGTCCATCCTTTTGCTTAGCAATTGGCTTAGCATTGGAGGATTCAGCATTGACAATTCCTTTTCCTTTTTCAGCAGTAATGGTTCCAGCAGATACAAATAAGATTGGTTTCTGCTTAGAGGAACTAGCATGAGTATTTGGAATCTTTTTCGAGGATTCACATCCGAGCCCAGACTTATCTTTATGATTTCTTTGTCGGCTTACAATGGCATTGAGAGCTGCCTTGCTGGATGTATACGTACAAATGTAGTCCTCTCTAGGTGTACTTTTCAAAGCAAGATTTTCTTTTTCTAATTTTTTGCTTTTTTTCTGAAAGTTGAAAGAAATCTGCTTTCTATTTTAAAAGTTTCTCACTTTCTAACCTTAGTCTTTCGACTTCCTCGGTTAAAGATTGAACATTTAATTGAAGTGAGGCATTTTCACCAACAATAGCATTTTTGATCTCATACATCTTGGAGAATTCAATTGAAAGCTTCGTCAAGTAATCTTCCTCAGAATCTAAAAAGGATTCATTCATGACTGTAATGCTAGAAATGTTGGTAATTAGTACCTCATTTTCTTCAGCGGCTAGAGCTGATTCACCACTCTGCTCAGCATTTGTATCAGCATCAGCAAACTGATCTTCAACAATATTTGCCATTAGTACGAACAGAGCCTCCTCGTTATCTTCTTCTTCTGAGGAATAGTAATACTCCTCATCATTTTCCAGAATGTTAGAAGCCTCTGTCCTTGTCAGCAGCTCCCTGGGACTGCTTTGACAGCACGTCTTTCAAGTTTTTGCTTCAGACGCTCCCTTTCTTCTTTTCTGACTTTCGGACATTCATGCTTTAAATGATCTGGCGAACCACATTCAAAGCACGTCCTAGGCTTTCGCTCTGCTGAGCGGGTAGATGATGATGATTGCTGAATTTCTTTGGCCTCTTTCTCAGCTTTAACTTCCATCATCAACTTCTAAAGTTTCTTCATCTGCTCTTCCAGCTCACTAATCTTCCGATCAACAGGTTGAGAGCTTGAGGTTGAAACAACCTCCTTTGCTGGTGACGCTGGAGCAGGTCTTTCTTGCTTATAGAAGGGCTTCTTTATCTTGTACTTGTTGAAGTCCTTCTTAGCGAAGTACGCTAGATCCTCAGAGTTAGCAGCGAGTGTTGATGAAGCTTGTGCCACGGCCGCTTCATTCTTTTTCGATTGCTGTATAATAAACTTGTGAGATTTGAGTTGAACAAATACCTCGGATGTAGACATGTTGTTGAGGTCTTTTTCACTCAAGCTCGTCATCTTTGCGAACCAATCATCCCTTGGATGTAGTTTAGAGATAATCTTGTTGTTCATCTCCCCATTTCCATATTCTTTGCCCAGATTGTGAAGTTCTCCTATAATGGTATTGAATTGTTCTTCCATGGCTTGTATAGATTCACCTGCAATCATAGAGAATGATTCATATTTGTCAACAGCTACCTGTAGTTTGTTACGCTTCATCTGGTCTGTTTCTCAGGATGATTCGCAGACATATTCCCACATTTCTTTGGCAGTATCAAAGTCAAGCACTTTATCAGCCATCAACTTTGGTAGAGAGTCATAGATTAGCTTCTTTGCCACGTGTTCCATCTGGGCTCTCTTTTTGTCCTTTGTTGTGTATTCTTCATAAGGCTTTGGAACCATTTGAGGTCTTGGTTCTTCTCCATCAGCAGAAGGTCCTAAAAAAGTGTTAGCTTTCATAATTTTAATTGGACCTCTTTCAAGCACATCTGCCATTTCAGGATGTATGCTTTGAAGCTGTATAAGAGCAAGCTTCTTCCATGACTTGAAGTTCTCCTTTGAGTACTTCCCAAGTGAGTGGTTCAACATTTTGTCCACGCCTTAAGTAATTTCCTGAGCTAGTCAGACAAGACACGGAAAAAACAGGTAATATTGCAAGGAAAAGATAGATCTGGTCTTAAGCGACTCAGAAGCAGTCGGTTTTTCAACCTCCCGCTCTGATACCACTTGTTGGTCCTGATTTACCAGAGTCGTCGTGTTTAAACAAGAACACAAAATGCAGCGGAATGAGTTAACGTCACTTACACTTAGGTTTTCCTTTAAAGATTATTTAAGCTCAGGGATGATTAAGATTTCTTCACAGTTATACACTAGCAATATGATTGCTAGGTTTAAAAACTCGTGCGTAATAAAACAGTAAATGAACACGATATTTATAGTGGTTCAATCCAAATAGATCTACGTCCACTCCTTAGCCGAAGCGCTAAGAATTTCACTAAGAAAGTATACAAAGTACAAGGAATCGTCTTACCCGTGTAGTAGGACAGTGAACTTTCGACCTGGCTACTCCACAACTATCCTCCGTTACTTTGCAGTCCTTAGTCTGATTCAGCTACAGTCAAGTCAAGGTCAGGACCTTCGTAAAACTTAACTTTCGCCGACAGTGATGGGAGTTTTTATAGTTCTCTCCTGAACTTATCTGTTTTTGGCAAGATGCCCGTCAGAGTCAAATCTAGTTAGAAATGACTGTTGGATGCTTCCAAGATCGGAAGGTATCCCAAGGATTGAATCCTTAAAAGGAATTTAATGAAACACTTGAGTGTCAGATCTTGAATGTAGGGGACACTCGGTGGTTGAGAGCTTTAAAGATTCTTCTTATCTTTGTTAATGCTCTCGTGACTACTTTTCACTTTGTTTATCTGAGGAATCTCTTGAGTGTGAGTTCGTGAGTAAAGTGTGAGTAAAGTGTGAATAAAGCAGTAGTCGACTCTCACTTTTGGATTTGCCTTTTATACTTGGAGATTCAACTTTTAAATCTACATATCCGTTAGACACAACGGTTCCTTCGTCCAAGAGTGGATTGACTTTTCTGGTCGCTTTATGCGTCGTACAGTACTTTCCGAACTACTTCTGGAAAGCTTTGTCCTTTGTGTGTACTTCTATCAGAACGGGAGTGTAGCATTCATTGATGACTACTTCATCTTGCTAAGTAATCTCAGAACCATCTGCTAGGCCTTTGATTGCTAAATCTCTTCTAGCAATCTGCTTTTGCTAGAATATGACTTCTGACGCTTCAACAAGGTTTAGCACTCGATTCCTCTGAAATGTTCTAGCAGATGCTGACTTCCTCAGCATTCTGCTAATCTTCTTCCGTTTGCTAAGTGAATCCTTCTTAGCAGTCTCTTACTTTATCATATGTTTGCTAACGCCTTAGCAAACATTCTCTTTAGCATTCTTTGATATCTGCTTGAAGTGATTCTAGCAACCTATTCTATTACAACTCAATATTCACTCTATACAAGACATTACACGAGTTGCTAGACTATGCTAGAGTTCAGCAGTGATCGACCAAATGCTAAGGCTTTGATTCAACAAAAACTATTACAAATTTGATCCTAAGGGGAGAATCTCAAAATGATTCCCAACAATATCCCCCTTTTTGGTGCGATCAAAGCCTACTATCGATTGCTGAGACTCAGTAGATAGAAATTTGAGGGTTATAATATTTTGCTAGACAAGCTATCTCAGAATTTATCCACTTAAAGTCTCTAGCAGAATGATTGATTTTAAATAGAATTCCCCCTCAAAGAGTGCTGGGAAAAAAAATTAACAACACATAAATGCTGCAAGCATGATGTGCTAGAAATCCTAGCATCTTTAAGAATAGCAGACATTCACCAATCAGTCAGCATAACAACCATATTCAAATTTTGTTGAATACACGAAAAGTGTATATCAACTGATGTGCGCACACGGAAAATCAGAAGTGGACAGAGATATTTTGTCACGAATCTGATGATTTCATATAAATTTTGAGAATTTGAGTACAATGAAATCAAAAGACAAAACATAGAACTAAGCAAATCAGAAAGTGATCAGAAGATAAACGACCTTAGTTCTGGGCATCAGGTGGAGGTTTTGGCTTCTCAAGATCATCGACCCTTTTTATTGTTAAAGCCATGAGTTTCTCCATCCGAGCTTGATGGTTTGCTCTCTTCTTAGCTTCTAACTCCATTCTCTTCTCTAGCATGTCTTTAAGGAATTCCCTTTCCTTCCGCGCCAGCTCCTCTTTCTCTGCTTTAATCTTGGCCTCCTCAGCAATCCTTTGATCTTCCCCCTCTTTGAACGCAGCCAAAACAGAGGTGGAAAAGGATTTATGCTCGTCAAGATCAACTTTTAGAGTGACCACGTTTGTCTGTACCGTCGAGACGGCTTCTTCCACGTGTGTGATCTTCTCTTTGACTTGGCCAACCGTTTGCTGGACTTCGATCATAGAGGAGTGAACTTCAGATACCGTGCCACGTACATCAACAATCTCCTTGCGAACTTCTTCATCTCTTTTGGCTTGTTGGATGTCGCGTTGGTGGAATCCTGTGTTGATCAGAGATGCCACAAAGGACTGAAGATTAACTTGTACCGGCTCAACAGCAATTGGGGTATCAGGAATGATCATTTCAGTCCCTGTTTGTGCGGTAGTACACGCATCATCTCCACCATCCACGATCATTGCAGCTGATTCAGAAACTATGAGTTCCTGACCTTGAATGGTTGCAACCTCCATTCCTAAGTTAACGGGATCTGTTGTACCTTCTTCAATCACAGTTGTCATCTGATTACTCACCATAGTCTGATTTGAATCTAGAGCAGAATAGTTGCAGTGGGACTTCTTACTTTACTTTCAGCGGGTTCGACCGAATCATGAATCAATCCACTAGATCGGAGGATTCTCGTTCTGGAATTGAGGTTTCAGCTTGATTAGAATCTTTCGGAAGTGTAATCATTTCAGTGAAACATGGTCGCTTTGCTTCTTCTTCCTTGGCTTGTTCAATGGCATCCAGCTCCATTTGGCGTACTCGCATCTTCTCTTCGTATGCGGCTTTTCGTTGTTCATAAGCATCAACAGCACGCCTCTGATGCTTCGTTAATTGCATGTGAGCAGCAGAACGTTCATCTGGAGCGAACTGTGAAGGGGGCAGCGTCACGGATGCGGAGAACCGTCGGTGAGCACGAATGATCTTTAACCTCTCCAACACCTGTTTATCTGAGAATTGTTTCGTACATGGAGGTTGATCGATCCAATCATTTGCCCAAGCTTCTTCTGAACGCCAAAAGTTCAACCCTTTCAAGGCGATGATTATCATCCGTTCCTCAAAGCATAACTCATGCATTGTATAGTCATAGACTTTCCATCGCAGAAGTTCCCTTCCAAGTAGCTTGCCCTTATCGGTTGTTTCATCTATTTCAACATAAAACACCTCGGCAATGTCCCTCTTCACCTCTTCTGTGACAAATGTCGTGATCTCAACACCCCAATCACGAAGATCATCATTTAATTTGTCATTAAGGGAGACAACTACACACCATTGAGCTACTCTCCTGGAGTGAAAGAGTTTTGCAAGCAATCCATGAAACGGAATCCTCAAAACTTCATTTTTGGCTGTGGGAAACTGTCGGAGAAACATTGCGTCAAATACTTCATTGGATTCATTTTCAGTATCAGATCCTGAAGAGCATGTGGAATCATTTAAGGCTCCAGCAGATGATATTTCTTCCTCTATCTTCTCTTCTCCTTGTGCGCTGTCAGCAGCCGCGTCGAGTGTCTCCTGAGCAGCAGAGACTCTTTCAGCAGATTCCACTATCATAATTTTTTCAGCAATCGGTTCTTCAGCATGACTTGCGGTTACTCCCAGTATAAAACCAAAATTCGCACTTGAAGGACACCTCACCTTCTCACCTCCGTATCTCAGTCATTTCTCGTCCTCTCGGAGCCCACCTTAGCTCTTTAGAAAGCTGGGAAGACGAGCTACATGTTGGTGGCGGTGGCTCGGTTGGGGGTTGCCCGAGCTAGCCGGAATCTAGCCGGAAAGTCGGCGGGTTTGGGTGGGTTTGGTGAGGAGAATTCTCAACTTTCTATCTCTAGGTTTAAAGATGAAGAAGTGAAATGAAGTGTTTTACTTCATTATATATGTCCATATTCCCCTTCACTTTATAATATACTTACATATATGTATATGTATGAGAGTGTATTTTCCAACATTCCACTTAATATTACACATATATACATACTCCATAATTCCTAATTAGATCCATGTATGCACATACATTTCAATATAACTCCTCATATGCTTTAAGATTCATAATCCATGAATTATTCCACTATAATTAAATACTTATTCCAATTAATATATGTTTCTAATACATATATTTATGAAATTCCACCCTTCTTAATTTGTTGGTTCCATAAATGTATTTATCTAAGTATATACTTATTCTATCTCCAAGGCAAATAAAAACTTGATATTCCAACCAATATAATTTAAATTCAAGCTCAATAATATAACTAATACATGATACTTGGGACAAATTCTCTTAATTAAAATAATTATGCATTACATAGGCTTATCAAAGCTTGGGGTATTACATCCTCTCACCCTTATAAAATTTTCGTCCCGAAAATTTACAAAGCGTCAAAAAGCTGGGGATATTTCTCTCTCATTTTGTCTTCTAGCTCCCAGGTCGCTTCTTCACGCCCATGGTGACTCCAAAGCACCTTCACGAGCAGAATTGTCTTATTTCGAATTCTCTTGAATCTTACGGTCCAGAATAGCTTCTGGTCGCTCCTCATACTGAAGGTCTGGACTCAAAACTACTTCCTCTTGGCGAATAACGTGTCTAGGATCATAAACGTACTTTCTCAGCTGCGATACATGAAACACGCTATGAACATTACCCATGCTCGGGGGTAGAGCTAATTTGTACGCCACTGGTCCAATGCGCTCTAGTATCTCATACGGTCCCACATAGCGCGGTTGTAGCTTACCTTTCACTCCAAATCTCACTATCCCATTGGACGGTGAGACTTTGAGGAATACCTTATCCCCTATCTCGAAGCATAGCTCGGCCCTTCTCGAGTCGGTATAGGACTTCTGCCTACTCTGAGCCTCTCTGATCCTCACTCGGATCTGACGGACTATCTCAATCATCTCATTTACAGCGTCTGGTCCAACAACTTTCCGTTCTCCAAACTCATCCCAATACAGAGGCGAACGACACTTTCTCCCGTACAATGCCTCATAAGGAGCTATTTCGATTGTTGCCTGATAACTGTTATTATAAGCAAACTCAATCAGAGGCAAAATTGGCTCCCAACTACTTCCTCGATCTAGGACCACTGTTCTCAGCATATCTTCAAGAGTTTGAATGGTCCTCTCAGATTGTCCATCTGACTGAGGGTGAAACGCCGTACTGAAATTCAGGCGAGTCCCCAATTCCTGTTGTAAGCTCATCCAAAAACGAGATGTGAACTTCGCATCTCTGTCAGACGTAATAGATTTTGGCACTCCGTGCAGTCTGACAATCTCTCGGACATATATTTGAGCCAACTTGTCTGATCCATACATAGTTCACCTTGGTCGGTAAGAAGTGAGCACTCTTTGTTAGTCGATCCACAACAACCCATATCACCGTATTCCCTTTCTGTGATCTTGGCAATCCCGTCACAAAGTCCATGGTGATATGTTCTCATTTCCACTCAGGGATGTCTAACGGTTGCAACTTTCCATACGGCCGTTGATGTAACGCCTTAACTTGTTGACAGACTAAACATTTCTCCACGTACAAGGCTACATCTTTTTTCATACCATCCCACCAGTACTTAGTTTTCAAGTCTTGATACATTTTAGTACTTCCTGGGTGAGCGGTATACGGCGTATTATGAGCTTCATTCAAGATCTCATTCCTCAACTCCTCACTATTCGGCACTAAGATTCTGTCTCTGAACAACAGTGCACTATCAAGCGCTTCCAGATACTCTCCCACTGGCTTGACTTTCAGCTTCAGACACAACTTTTCTATTTCTATATCTTTCTTCTGTGCCTCAATGATTCTTTCTCTTAAATCTGGCACTACTGTCAAAGCTGTTAATTCACACTTCTTTCTCTCCGAATGCGATATTACTTCTAGGCTGAGTTTCTCGAACTCCCTGATTAGTCTGTCTTCTCTCGTAAGCATACAGCCTAGCTGAGCTTCTCCTTTCCTGCTCAAGGCATCAGCTTTTGAATTAGCTTTACCTGGGTGATAATTTATCGTCAAGTCGTAATCATTCATGAGTTCTAACCATCTCCTCTGCCTCATATTCAAATTCTTTTGTTCGAAGAAGTACTTCAAACTCTTATGATCAGTGAATATGGCACACTTCACACCGTAGAGATAGTGTCTCCAGATTTTCAGAGCATGGATTACGGCCGCTAACTCTAAATCATGAGTTGGATAATTCACTTCATGCGGTCTTAACTGCCTTGACGCATAAGCTATCACCTTCCCGTCCTGCATCAGCACACAACCTAGCCCATTCTTAGATGCATCAGTATAAACCTCAAAATTCTTATCTGCTTCTGGCACTGCTAAGACTGGCGTGGTTGTTAAAAGTTGCTTCAACTTCCGGAAGCTCTCTTCACACTCCTCTGACCATACGAACTTCACACCCTTCTGCAGTAATTTAGTCATCGGCTTCGCGATCTTTGTGAAGCTTGTTGTGTGCTATAGTGTTACTACCGGACTAATGTGCAAGTATACACAGATCACAAGTAATATAGTCAAGTGAGACCAGATATCGTACCCAAGGGAGTGGGTTTCTAAATCGTGCGCTATGAATTGTTTGCAATTAAGGGGAATGTTTTTGTCTTAATTCTAATCAAAACATAAATATGCATAAACTATAATTCCGACTAAAGCTAAGATCAACAATATGTCTTCGTTCCACAAAATGAGCATAAATATTATAGATGAGTTCAAAATTACTAAGAAGCACACTCGGGTTATGGAATACAATTCATCACTGCTATCCTATATGCTAGAGTTTGTGTCTCGCATTCCCCTGAACCTTAGAACTTTTTCTAAACCTGCCTAGCAAACTGTCGTTCTACTAGATCTACACCGTCTCACTAGGATTCATATGTCTATGCCTCTCTCAGTGATTGAATGATGAAGTAATCAAACTAAGCTCGATTAAGTTATGTCATCTCATATGTCTATGAAGTTAACACAATTATCTAAGATCCCCTCGGCCTATTTCACCTTTCGGTCTCCACAAGTGATGGGTTTTCATCCACTGTCGTGCTCAAGAAACAATTGAAAATAGGATCAAAGATAAGTTCAATCATGCGAAACTCACTCCTAACATATATTCAAGCAAATGATGTTTTGTTCCACAACCCAAGAGTTAAATAGAGTTAGCTCATATTCGAAAATAAAGGAAATAAAAGCATGAGATCATTCATCATCAAAATACAACTTGAAAATCTAAAACAAACTATCTATGAAGATCCCTTCTACTCCAGTAACTTCCTCTCTCAGCTGGTTCTTCAATCGCCGATCACCTCTTGTGCGTGCGTATCTCCCACGAGTGTTATCCGTCCTCTATTGATTCTCCCTTTTGGTTGATATTTTCTCACTTTCTTCCCCACAGCCGTTGATCTTCTCTCTCTCCCCTGGATGCATCCACGTGTTCAAATGTCACTGTTTCGTCTAGACAAAGGATCAGCTCTCTTTCTGTGCCACCTGTCCTTCCAGCAGACAAGATTAACAAAGACCTTTATTCTTGTCCCCTAGTGGTCCCGGAAAGAGAAAGTCTTCAGCCCTCTTGTTCATGCATCTCCTACGCTCAAGCATGTCTTTTATCCGCATGCGGCAGGTAAGCTCTAGCATTCCGAACCTGGTCAAAACTTCACCTAAAGCTTGCAAAAACTTATTAATACTTGCATAGTTTAAAATATCATAACCTATTTACAAACAAGCATAAACAAGCAAAAAGGACTTTGATTATTAAGCATCTTATTCAAAACAACATCTAAAGTTCATGCAACGAGACCAAAAGGTAACTCTTTATGAGAGTTATAACCCTCAATGAATCTCCTATAATAACCAACTAAACTCAGAAAACTGCGAATCTCGTTCGGCGTAGTTGGTAACTTCCAGTCCATCACTGTCTGACTCTTGGCTAGATCTACCTTGATTCCGTCCGCCGAAACGATGAGACCTAAAAACGTCACTTCTCTCAACCAAAATTCACACTTGCTGAATTTCGCGCACAACTTCTCCTCTCTCAGGGTCTGCAACACTATTCTCAAATGTTGCTCATGTTTTACTTCGCTCTTCGAGTATATCAGAATATCATCGATAAACACCAACACGAAGTTATCGAGATACGGATGAAATACTCGATTCATTAAATCCATGAACACGGCTGGAGCATTTGTAAGTCCAAACGGCATTACTACAAACTCGTAGTGACCGTATCTAGTTCTGAACGCTGTCTTTGGAATATCCTCTTTCCTGATCTTCAGTTGGTGATACCCTGCTCGCAGATCGATCTTGGAAAATACCTTTGCTCCCTTGAGCTGATCGAATAGGTCATCGATCCTTGGTAATGGGTATCTGTTCTTCAGCGTTAACTTGTTCAGTTCCCTGTAATCAATGCACATACGCATTGATCCATCCTTCTTCTTCACGAATAGGACCGGTGCACCCCATGGTGACATGCTAGGCCTAATATACCCCATGTCCAACAGTTCCTGTAGCTGGACCTTTAATTCTTGCAACTCCTTCGGGACCATGCGGTACGGCACTTTAGAAATTTATGCCGCACCCGGTTCCAAATCAATTGTGAATTCCACCTGTCTGTCTGGTGGTAACCCCGGTAGTTCTTTCGGAAACACGTCCTCGAACTCTCTCACTATAGGCACATCTTGTACTGTCAGCTCTGGTTTCCCTTCTTGTTGGGAATTATCCCTAAAACCTCCCTTAGGACTTATTTGTAAAA
>JAPKLW010001965.1:88382-130758 GCA_026898455.1 Plectranthus barbatus | reverse complement strand
TACCTAAACGTCCAGACTAAGCAGGCCACACACAAATTGCCAACACCTAAAATACAAGTATTAGAGTACATGTAAGACTCGCCACTCTAGTAAATCAAAGTGTGGTCAATCTGTGTGTGCCCCTTATCCTTCAATTAGGTTTAAGATCATAGGAAGTATGTTAGGGATCTGGCTCATTCATATGTCAATGAGAATGGCACATCCCACTGTTGATCCCATCAATACATAACACTGTACCGACACATCAAGTAGCTAGGATAAGCCCACTTATGAACCGATGTGCCGCAGCTTAGACCGACAGCCTATCCAGGGACCGTCTCAGCTGTGATACTGTTTATATCTCGCTAGGTCAAACGATTCATATGATCCTCTGTGATCTCCTACACATCATATAATCATCCCTATAGGCGAGATAATAGGATATTATGGTTCGTTGTATGTTTGTTCTATCAGACAACGAGTATTGTTGCGGCAACATATATGAAGACCAGTGTACAAAACACTTAATCATATATGCTTTCAGTATATAATCCCAACAGCATCAAGTGTGGTAATAGGGTGAAAATAATTTTAGGCATGTTCTTTCGTAGCCCATCTCCCATACACTAACCTTTAATTTCCACTTGTAGCCCCTTTGAGCCTTGAATAAAATTTCTTTTTTTCTTTGATTAGAAGGGTTGATGAATAAGAAGATTGTGATTTATTGGATGGTGTGAATTATGGGATTGTGATGTGAGGCTGTGTGCAAAAATAGGGTTCCTATGGGGTAAATTAAGAAAAAAGTGAACATTGGAGAAAAAGAATGAAAAGAGAAGAGAAAAATGAGAAAAAAAAAGATTCATATGTTGAAGTTCACAAAAGTCAAACCAAAGTTTAGGACCCTGAAAATTACAAAAGAGAAGGAACAAGATTGTGCATGAAAAGAAAAAAAAGTTTATGTGGTTATGATATGCTAAGGCCATGAGTTGAATTGCAATATTCTGAGTCACTTAGCCAAAAATATCCCACTTTTTAGGTAAGCCACATTACAACCAAATAATGACATTTCTGATTCCCTGAAAAGCCACACTAACAAGCGGTGGAGAGATGAGAAATTTGTCAAACCTATGGTGAAGTAAACTAAAACTTTGAATGAGTGAATTTCAAGCCCTTTACTTGATTGAGCGATAAGTGCAAACACTGCCCTCTGAGGTTCCTCCTCAATAATTCAACAATAAGAATGTGTTTGGATTGCATGATTTATATGAATTAGTGATACTTAGATTGCAAAAGAAGCTTGTGAGGCATTGCACACTTGTATCTGCATTTGATTCGATTTCTTTTCTGTGAATTGATCGAGGACGATCAATGGTTTAAGTTTGGGGGAGTTGATAAGTTAGGATTTTTACCAACTTATCTGGTTGTTCTTTGACTAATTGTGTGATGTTCAGATTGTTTTTGTATCTTTTTCATGCATGAATTGGCTTTTGTGCTCGTAATGTCGTGTTTGATGAATCATGCAGGTTTTTAGTCGAAAACAGAAAAGAGTCGGATTTTCAGTTCCAGGTCCACGTCGATCGATGGAGATGCCTCGTCGATCGACGAGGAAGATGGAGAAGGAGCGATCGACGAAGGAGAAGGAGAGATCGACGAAGGCAGCAAAGCTCACGTCGATCGACGCCACTTCACATCGATCGACGAAGGTGTTTCATCAGCGTCGATCGGCGCCATTCTCCCACGATCGACGCGCATGCGGGAATTCCTAATCTGAGTCTGATTTGAAGATAAAGACATATCTAATCCTATATATTGTTTGATACATCTTTCATTATTATAAATAGTCATGTAAAATTCGTTTTTTAGTGTGGAAGTTAGTAGAGCAATTAAGAGATTTTAGTATTGAAGATTTTTAGAGATTTCCAAGGTTTTCTAGAGTTTATGTTTGAAGACAGAGTTTTGTGAGAAGACATTCAGATCCAAGTTTTTATGCAAATCAGGTTTTATTTTTCTATGATGAATATTACTCTGAATATGTGTAACTAATCTCTTCCTCAGATTCTAGGGTTTCGAACTATCAATGTATGCACGTTTTGATTAATTGAATTATTTTCCCTTTCCCTTCGTAGTTTGTGAAATCTGAGTTTATTTCATAATCTTGAGTTTGTTGGCCACATCTTAGGATTAATTAGTTGATTACTTGAGACGTAACTGTAATAGTTTTCAATGGAAAGAGATTTTCACAATATAATCTGATTTCTTGTCGTAACTGAAGGAGATTGATTGCAGGGATAAATCTGTAGATCTTTGGAGTTAGTTAAATTATCTTGAGACCGAGCGGAGATAGGTAATTAATTAATCTACTTTATGAATTGTCCAACAAAGAAGTTCATAATACCTTTCTGATGTTTCACTACGAAGAGGAATTAAATCGGGAAATAATCAATTCATCATCTGTGTCATACTTGATAGGGTAGATGTCCCTGGAATCTGTACTTCTCATAATCGTTTTCATCCAAAGTATTTTAATTTCCTGTTTACTTTTTATTCGCAAGTATTCCGATTTTCAAAACAACCAAAACCCAACAACTTGATTCTCCTAACCAGT
Organism: Plectranthus barbatus; assembly: GCA_026898455.1. Taxonomy (NCBI): domain Eukaryota; kingdom Viridiplantae; phylum Streptophyta; class Magnoliopsida; order Lamiales; family Lamiaceae; genus Plectranthus; species Plectranthus barbatus. The sequence continues at coordinate 128,174 of JAPKLW010001965.1, read as the reverse complement.
ATTTTGAGAACTTCTGATTTAGTACTTAAGGTTTTTCATTACTTCATTCCCTGTGGGATCGATAATTTTCATTTGCCGCTATATTATTAGCTCTGCTAAGTCGCTGTTAAATAATTTAGCGATCAAATTTTGAGAAGGAGCGATCGATGAGGCATCTCCATCGATCGACGTGGACCTGGAACTGGAAATCCGACTCTTCTCTGTTTTCGATTAAAAACCTGCATGATTCATCAAACACGACATTACGAGCACAAAAACCAATTCATGCATGAAAAAGATACAAAAATAATCTGAAAATCACACAATTAGTCAAAGAACAACCAGATAAGTTGGTAAAAATCATAACTTATCAGTCATGCTCGGTTGAGACTGTTGGAAGTTGTGGTTTGGAGGTCGTGGAATTTATTTGGGTAGGTCTTCTTGAGTTGTCGTTTTATTGGGCCTGGCCTTGGTTGCTCCAGTTTAATTATGTTTGAGTCCAATATATACTATGTCATTTACCTTTTAATTATGCTTTATGGTATTTAAAAATTAGTAGTTTATTTTTTCTAAATTATTTATTTAACTTAAAATAAGTTATCTATAGTCTATTACTTTCATCCATCACAGTTTAATTGTCCTGGTTTGATTTACCAAGTACTATGAATTTAGAATGAGTTGAATCAAAGTAATATTTTATTTTTGAGTGTGAGAAAATTATCATATTTAGGAATGAGACAAATGAAATGAGATACACAAAAAAGAGGAAGATGAGACAATTAAAATGGAAGGGAGAGAGTGTAAGATATTATCAACATGTATGCAATTAGTGAAGACTAATCACGAGGATTGGTTAAGGTCTAGTTTATATAGGATCTAATGATAAAAATCCAATAAGACAATAATAATTTGAAAAATATGTTAGAATGTGAAATATTATGAATCCAAATCCGATATTTGAAATGGCCACCCTTATGCATCAATTATCTATTTAACTTGGAATGGAAAAATTATGCCAAGATTTTGTGAAAGATGAGTGATCGTTTCTTCTCAAATGAAATGCCCGATTACATCCCAGAAACTCACGAATTAGCCGCAGTTGATGCCGCCGATTCACTCGCAAAGCTTCTCCACCTTCCTCTCAAAACCCTATCCGAGCGTTTCACGAAAGCTGCTTTGGACATCAAAGATACAGTAATTCAATATTCAATCATTCCCTTTCTCTTTCAAAATTGATCTTCTCCTGCTTGCAGCTTTCTATTCATACTACTTTCTTGAAAAAGAAAAAAAAGAAATGAATGGTATATACCGCTACTTCATTCTGGGTTGGTTGTTTTAGGTGGTGAAGGAGAGCTGGCTGGCCTCAGGAAAACGCGTTCGAGATTTTAGCTTGTATACGGGGGCTCTGGGCATTGCTTTCTTGTTGTTTAAAGCTTATCGAACTACTGGGGATAAGAGTGATCTTGCTCTTTCCTCTCATATTATCAAGACATGCGAGGCTGCTTCCCAAGGCTCTCGGTATGTTCCGTTTTGTATTTTTTTTTTCATTTTCAATATGTGATGTGATTATGAGCTAATGGTTATTGAGGTTTGTTTGCAACATTTGGGTGTGCAGTTGGTCATAAATGTTATCGAGATTTGTTTTTCAGGTGACTGATTTTGTGGGACTTGAAAATGTCTTAAATTTATGTACACCATTATCTAAGAGCTCTCGGACAAACATAAATACTTAATTATGTTCATGGAGATATTTTTCTTGTTACTTATAGCAGCATGAGACTGAGAGGAACACATACCAAAGTAAGAAGAGATTGTATGTTACAGGATTAGTTCTTCTGCTTACAGCTCAAGCAAGTGTGTTGCTCAATTGTGCAACTACCTTTCATTTTCATGACCCTTACCTGAAAATCAACTTATTTTGTATAAGATTTTATGCTGGATAACTGTTGTGTATAATTTGTAGGCGCGTCACTTTCATTTGTGGAGTGGCTGGTGTATACGCTCTTGGTGCAGTGGTGGCACACCACAGTAGTGATGAAAAACTATGCCAGCATTATGTATCACAGTTCAAAGAGGTTGTTAATAAGTTTAAAATACATGTTTATGCTTGCAATTCATTCCTTTGTTGCTGATATATTGTTTACCATTTATATGAGTAAAATTAGATTAAGCTACCAACGGATCTTCCTGATGAACTATTGTATGGGAGAAGTGGGTTTTTGTGGGCTTGTCTGTTTTTGAACAAATATGTCGGGCCGAACACTGTATCCTCCACTAGAATGGTATGCTATATTGATAATGTCATACTGAACTTCTCATCTCAGCTTGATACATACCTTAGTTATTTGGCTCTGATCAAAGCTTTACATTTGATCAGAGGACTGCCGTTAATGAAATCATAAGGTCTGGTAGACAGCTGGGGAATGGAAACTGCCCCTTGATGTATCAATGGCATGGGAAAAAATACTGGGGAGCGGCCCACGGCCTGGCTGGGATTATGAATGTATTGATGGATGTCGAGCTGAAGCCTGATGAGGTGGAGGATGTCAAAACCACGCTACGTTACATGATAAAAAACCGTTTCCCAAGTGGAAATTACCCCTCAAGTGAAGGGAATGAAACAGATAAACTCGTCCACTGGTGTCATGGGGCCCCTGGTGTTGCTCTTACTCTTGTGAAAGCAGCCAAGGTAAAACAAAATCTCTTTTCCTTGCGTTTTCTGTCGTTACTCCATTGGAGAGTTGACTTTTAACTTTCTGATCAATACACATATTGTTTGTTACCTTTGATGTTAGTTCAACTACAAAGTAGATTCTCTGATCATTTTATCAAAATCTTGGCTTCTTATGACATGTTTTTGCGGATCTAATCAAGTGTGTTCTCTCTACCGACTGATAAATATGATACAGATGATGTCTCTATGAGCAAAATGTATTATTCAAAGAAATATGCTTTGAGGGAAATCATTTTGATGACCATCAATTTGTGTTAGAAACAAGTAGTCATGGAAGTTGAAGCCTTCTAAACTTCTGCTTGCTCATACAATTTTAAATAGTTCAAATCTTGCTGAAATTTGGAATAACATGCAATCAGGTGTTTGGAGGAGAAGAGTTTCTACAAGCAGCAATTGAAGCAGGGGACGTGGTCTGGAACAGAGGCCTACTTAAACGAGTTGGGATTTGTCACGGCATCAGTGGGAATGCTTATGTATTCCTTTCGCTTTACCAGTTAACCGGAAAACCGGAGTACTTGTACCGAGCCAAAGCATTTGCTTGCTTTCTCCATGATCAGGCCCGGACTCTCATTTCGGAGGGCATTATGCATGAAGGAGATCGTCCATATTCCCTATTTGAAGGTCTTGGGGGAATGGCATCTCTCTTCCTTGACATGGCTGAACCATCTCAGGCTAAATTCCCTGCGTATGAACTGTAGTTTACGCCCTACATATATGAGTATGTATATATATACTTGCACTGCAGCATGTACATTGTCGTTGTAGCTTGAATAAGGTCCTGCTACTGGATCATGGATGTCTGGTTTGATCAATATCTAATTGCATTAATCGTGCTCTCATTCTGATGATGTCATTTGAGCAGGTGCTGGTTATCAGATGAAGAAACTTGTGATTTGTTTAGATAAAAAAAAGGGATGAATTGAGCAATATTATTATAGTCCTAAACAAGATTCTAACATTCAATTCTTGTGATCTCAATCATCTAAAGAGTTCCTCCACTCGGCCGAAGTTGTTGTCTCGCATGCAGGGTCTAGCTGCTCAAGCCGACGAGCTTCTCACTGATTTCCCACAGTTTTCGCGCCTTTTCAGCGTCGCTGGCTTCCTGCGACAAAGTGTTCTCAAAGGAAGCAGAGTCCTTGTTCCAGCTCCAGTAAACTCCAGATTTTGTCAAGCTAGGATCACTCACAACCTGTGCATCACCAAACAATCCAATTCTCACTTTACATTTGAGGTAAAATTCTTGAAATCAGTTCTTTGCTATAGTAATGCAGTTGTTGATTTCACCTGAGCTAGTCTCTTTCCAGCTTCTTCCTCGGACACATAGCCTTTGGTGATGTACTTCTGGAATGGAGGGAAGAGCAGCCTGAACAACGGAATGTGCTCCCTGAACAGCCCTGTGGTGGCGATGCAGCCGGGGTACAGGGAGGCGAATGTGATGCCGGTTTCCTCGTGGTAACGGCGGTGAAACTCCTGCATTGTGAGCATGTTGCAGACCTTGCTATCCTTGTACGCCTTGGCGCCATCAAAGTCTCCACCATCTATCATGGATGAAGTGTTCAACCCGTTTAGGCCGCCTTGCAGGCCTCTCAAGTCCCCCAGATTCGCCTTCGGAGGTACGTTCCCGGCCAACGTATTCGTGTTCCCTGCAAAACACAGGGAGGCAATGGTGAATAACACTGAATTGGGCCTTCCCTGCACGGTTGTGCTGTACCTGTGATTGAGCCGACGATGATGAGCCGCTTCGACGGATAATCGGACTTATCCATGTAATGGAGGAGCAATCTTGAGAGAAGAAAGTGGCCCAGATGGTTAGTTCCAACGCTGAGCTCGAACCCTTCGGCTGTGAATGAAGGCTCCTTAGCAGTTGGTTGGTACACCGCAGCATTGCAGACCAAAACATCGATAGGCTGGCCGGACTGCACAAGGTTATCGGCGAACTGCCTGACACTCTCCAGCGACGAAAGGTCCAAATGCATGACAGTGTAGTTCTCCTTCGCCATTCCGGCGGCTTTGGCAGCTCTCTCCGCCTTGAGGAAGTCCCTGCACGCCATGATCACGTGCCATTTCCCGTCCTCCGCCAGGGCTTTCGCCGTGGCAAGGCCTAACCCAGAGGAGGCGCCGGTGATGACCACAGTGCCCTTCCTCAGAGTCTTCTTCCCCTGCGCAGCGGCCGGGGTGATAGTCGGGGCGGTGGTGGTGGCCGCTGTCTGAGCTCTAACAACAGCCGACGACTTCCTCGAATCGAACTCCCTCTGCAGAAAACCAAATTCATGATGAACTCGATTCACAACTCTTCCAAAGATTTTTGATAACTTCACCTTGGTCTTGAGGAATGCAGCAGATTCCGCACCAAAAAGGGTTGAATCCTTGAGAGATGCAGAGGCCTTTCCCTGCAGAAAACAATTGAAACCACAAATCAAAGAGAGTGCATATGCATAAAAAAGAAGAAGTTGTGGAAGACCTCTTTGTGAATGGAGGAGAAGGCAGAGGGGAGAAGAGCAGCAGCAGCAGCCTGCAATGCCATTGAAATAAGATAGTAGTATTAGAATTAGATTGCTGGAAATCTAAGCAGCAGTGGATAGTTTGGGCAAAGAATGTGTCCAAATATATATATGAAGAAAGAAGCATGAGTTTGGACAAAAACAAGAGTGGGAGTGAGATGAAATCTAGCAAAGCAAGGATAAGATAATATTGCATGCCACGTGGAATATGAAAACCAATGAGGCTTGTGGTTGAGATTTCTTCTTGATATATTACTATATTTTAATTAGGGGGTTATGGGGCAAGGCTAGATATTTGATTTTATGTCAGGAATTATATTCACCTCTATTTTATTTGGATTATTAATGTTCCAAATATCTCGTGATTAAATTGGATATTCGCCAAACTTGGACCACATCAGTCGTGATTTTTATGTTCGGTTATTTAATTGTCCAACATTTTATCAAGTACTTGCAAGACTGTAAATTTTTTTAGACATTAATTAATCGAATATTAGAGTATAAAGATGAATACTTGTAATAAGGTAAAAGTTTGTGGGAGAAAGTGATACATTTTGAATGAAATATATTTTACTCTACCCACATTTCGAACAGAATATTTATTTATGCATTCCAATTAAAATGCAAATGATGTATTTATAAAATATATAATTTAGTTTCTATTTAAAATGCACACACCTAACGGAAACATGTGTAATACAAAATAAAATTTGAATGAAATACACTTAAATGTCTCGTCATCTCACAAAAGTTCACTTCTTAGAGGAAACTCTCTCTTAAAATAATATATATTGCTGACTAACATACAACAGTGAATTGAACTACTAACCAAATAACTAACTTATATTAACAACATATATTAATGCATAAAATGACATGGTTAATATATGTGTACAAAAAGTGCAAAATTCGTCCATATTTGGGGTGCAGGATGAAAGCACCTTACGTGTCATTAAGAGGTCATGAGTTTGAGTTTATTTGTGGACATTTGGATACAGGGTTTATGTGTACCCCCAAAATAATGTTATTCTTTTATAAATTTATATATCCTTAATATTATTTATATATATTTTTATTAAATGTTTTTACAAAATGTACCTCCAATTTTAAATTTCTGGATACGCCACTGTTTGGATACGTGAGTTTAAATTAATGCTTTATTGTGCAACTTTTTTTAGAAAGATGGGCTGAATTCGTTTTCGGGCCTCTAATTTTAGAAAGATGGGTCAGCTGGTTTGCACCAAGTAGTGGGCTTTACAAATATTGGAACCCAATTAACTAAACCTTAGCCTGTTTTGTTTTAATTAAAATGAAAGCAAACCAAATTAATTAAGTTTGAAATAAAGTGTAATATTTATGAAAGTGTCGTTATCAACAATTTCATTATTATTGCATTTATGTGATGAAATCAAAACATAGTAATAGTCATGTATTATTATAATTATGATTGTTTCTTTAAGTATAAAGTATATGTTGGGTATCAAGCCTATTGGCTCTGTTTCTCAGATCAGTTCCTGCTGGATCCCGATCGAGTCTTGATTGGACTCGGTTTCCATGCACAGAAGTTGAACCTCCCGCTCTTCAAGCTTGGATCGGCCGGAGCACTGCCTCTTTTGATTCGGGGCTTTGTTTTGGCTCAAAACTCACCTTTCCAATCGACCACTGGCTTCGATTATGGGTTGTAACACTCAAGCTCACAGGATCTCTCACCGGGATTTATCTTTCAGGCCACAGAGGGTTCGAAAGGTTAGAGAGAAGGGAGAGCTTTCTAGAGAGAGAGAGAGATAATGCGGCGGTTAGGGTTAGGGTTTGATCGCACAAGTGAGTGAGAACCAGATCCGGTAAGATATATATACATGGATCGGGTCAGTGTAACCGCTCCAACAACTTACCAAACCAAAACCCGGACCGCAAATCAATCCATAAACCAGGCCTAAACAGAAGATGGGCTTGGAAGAAATAACCCAAGGCTAACAAATTCCTACATTATCAAATATATTATAAATTATTGTGGTTTTTTAAAATATAATATTACAAACTATTACTTATGTTTCAAATATATGCTAAATTATCAATTTTGTTTTAAATATATAATAGAAGTGAAGATTCAGCAATTGAAATCTGATAAAACTACAACAATTTTTAATATATTTGTATGCCATAGTATATTTTTGTAAATGTTGGGTGTCAGCAGTTGAACCAGTACCATCAATATTTTGACGTCAGATTGTCACAAATTTAAAACAAAAGCAATGCTTCGATATATATATATATATATATATATATCTATATATTTCAGTAACACATAATTCATAATTTGTAGTAATATGTATGATATTTTACCTTTATTTCAATCCAAGATATGGCGTCGTTGACTTTGCTACTTTGATAGCTCATGAGTAGTTGTCGAAATTTGATTAGTAGTGGTGCCCATTTTTATTGAAAAGTTGGTAATAACTTATTCTATTTTGTTTTGTCTTTTTCCTCTCGTTGATTTAGGTCAAAATTTGTCACGTATATTCATTGCATTGCATTTGCATGATGTAGTTTTGAATTGATTAATTCAGTACTCCACTAACTCAGACTGATGATTGATTAGTGACGGTGTTCATATTTAGCATTCAAATATATATACTAGCGAATCCGCTACTAAAAATAATTTATGTTAAACTATTATTAATATTTTATTAATTAATATATTATACTTGATTAATTTACATATTATGTTTATTAGTTAGTATAAAATATAGTATTTGATTTCATACTTGATTAATTAATATATTATGCTTGTTTAGTTTACATATTATAATTGATCGATTTTCACAACAGCTCTTTAATCAGGTGAGAATTGTCTTAACTTGAAAATATAAGAATATTACATTCTAAGAATGATTTCTAAATCTAAACTCATAGTCATTCTCTTTACTATCAAACCCTTATTCATAATAATTTCCGACAATTACATTTTATTACTCCCTCCGTCCCGGCTGAATTGTCCCGGGTTGACCGGGTACAATAACCAAGGAGTGTGAGTGTAAAGTAAGTTGAATAGGGAGTAATATTTTATTGTTGAGAGTGAAAAAATTGCCTTTTTAAGTAATGTGACAATTGAGGTGGGACGCAGCAGGTGACTAATTTAATATCAACTGATAGGGCCAGCTTTTTTTTTTCTTTTTCCTTTAAATTTAATAAATAAAGTAATTAAACAGTGAATTTCAAAAGGAATCTTAATTTAATCAAAAAAATTTTGACAATAACGTGGGATTAATGATAATGAGCAACGTGGTAATGATTAATTTAGTAGCAGACAAATCACGTGGCTTGATTCTTAACAGCCTGTTTTCTATCTAATTAACGACTTATTGTTTCTCTAGTTCATTATATATGCATATTATATTATAACACTTAAATGGAAATAAACATTCAAAATTCAGATTTTAATATTTTGTGCCTTTTCACTTAATTAATCATAACTCCACTTGTTTTATTATTATACTCCGTAAAGACTGCAGTTTTATAATTACATAAGGGATGGGACACACGAAGATATGAAGAGAAAAGAATGGACTAAAAATAAGATGAGCGAAAATTGAAGATGAAAATGAGGTTTAGTAAAATTTTAATTTAATATAGTCCATCTTACTAAAAATTACTGAATTTGTCACTGATTATGAGGATAATGGAGAATACAGTTGAATGAGTGCCAAACTTCCAACGACACTCAACCAAATGAATCAAATAGTTTGAGCCAAAATTGCTTAAATACAGAAGAAATGAATTGGTAAAGAATTATGATTGATGATATAACAATATCCTTAAATCGGTGTAGGTTTCTAAACTCAATCCTGTAACATCTTCTTTACTTCCCAACTCCAACCACATGAGCTACTGTTTTTTAACCAATGCCGCCGGCAAGGCTCCGGCTCCGACCCCGACCCCCACCGGCACAAGCACATATGAAAATGAAAAAAGAGAACTCACTAATATTACATCCTCTCCGAATATCTGTACAAGTTCAGCAAACTCACACTCCACCACAGATTTGATAGCCCATTTGCGCCTAAATCCGAAATGGCAACCCAAAATTCTGGAAAATCTTGATTTCTCCTCTCAGACCTGCAGTCACTATCACCATACCCCAAGCTGATCTGTTCTGATGAAACCCGTTTACCAAGTCCACGCTTACACGGTTCTTGCTAGCTGATAGAAGATTCTCCTCCGGCCACGTCACTGAGATTCTATCGAATAGGTAGCTGTTTGCTGCTCCACTAGATAGAGGTCCGTTCAGCAGGCTATTACTGCACCCAGATGCTAAGGGCGACGACCCTTCACTGCCATGGGTTTCGCCCACAGGTGTCGTCGGATGGTACTCATTTAGCATCTCAAAGCGATCGTTTGTGACATTTGGTCCTCCAATGCAACTATCTTGGAGACTCCATGAGGAGTCCGACATGCCAGGCCAGGGGATTGCCGCGGACACATCTTGACAGTGAAAAAGCTCGTAAGCCCGAGTCACCTTAACACCTTTGCTCCTGTTAGGCCGGGATTCACCTTCATGTTTCCATACATAAACGTACGAGTCATCACTGGCGGAAACCACATATTTGCCATTAGAATTAAGGGATGCTGAGATTTGGCTGTTTGTGTTATGGAACCCTGTCAAAGTGTCAGCATAATTTATGGCTGTAAGAATTTCATCAATTCTGCACTAAAGCTCAAACAAGAGTGATAAATCAAGGCCACTAGACTAAATCCAAGGTTCATGGACTGAACAGCCTCCAGATAGAGACATGCATCAACATACCAGAATTTAGATGGATTTGCAAGATTTTGTATTCTAATTGTTCAAATTCCAAACAAATGATGACATAATCATATTCCATACAAAAGGCCAGCATATTGAAATTCCTTAGCATGCCACCACCAAATTCTCTGGCCTATTCTTAAAAATTCATCAATTTTAGTAATTTTAACATGGCATATAGGATGAAGAAATTGTATATTCTTCATTGCTCAAAAGAGAGTATGATGACATACATATAGGATCTTTTAAATTTTAATACACCAGTATCAAGAGAAGCATGAAGCTAATAAACCCCGTTACATAATAAGATTTCCTCTGAGTGGCCTTCCAATAAATGCAACCAGTGTAAACGATATGCAAAGGTCTTCTACATAATTATAAGAGTTTATTGTTATCGTGCCAAATGGTCCTAATACTTAAAGCAAAAGTTCTAGGAGCAACAAAGGCAAACTTTATGGGGATTGACAGGGGGTCCCCCCCACCCCCACCCCTTTGGCCCTTTCTATTTTTTCTTTCTCCAGGATGGACAAATCTAGTGCAGGACTCAGAGGATAAAGTTTCTGTCAGATTTTACAATATCCACTAAACCAAAAATCCATGCATTCTAGAAAATATTGATGAATAAACTAGTTAGTCAAAAGACAGAATCATAACATACCTTTGAACTTATGAACTAGATCGACACCATCTATAACTCGAATTCGGGAATCAGCTGAAGTTACAAGGACCTCTGATGTGCTTCCAGGAGCAAACTGTGCAAAAAGATAATTATAAGCAATCAAAAAACAAATGAATTTTCAGAAAATCAGAAAGCCTGTCAAAGGGGGAAAAAATCAGCGACTTAATATATGAGCGGTGAACCACCCAACAACCACCCTCTCCTTATGTGGGCCGCATAAGCATTAACTAGTCAATTGATTGTATGGGTAGTAATGAACTGGTGTACCTGGAATCCAGTTATTTTCTTCTGATGAGACTTCTTCTTCTTATTCTGCAGATTGATCTGGCTTTTCTGTAGCAATTTGTTTTCTGGAAACAGCAGTTTCGTGAGCAAAAAGAATTTAAGTACACTTGCCAACATAAGCTTGTTTTTCTAAAGAAGGTTATTTCTTACCCGACGTGTTGTATAAGCGACAGCTACCCTTGTACGAACCAACTAGTGCCCCCTATCAAAGTTTCACAAGGACATCGTTGAGAACATTCTAAGGTATGCAAAGTTAGAGCAGTTTTCCCTAATATGAAATAAATTGAAAAATCAAACCTATTGGTTCTAATAAATGTCTCACCTGTCCATCAGGTGTGTAACAAGCAGCAGTGACCATTTCATGCAAATCATTCCAATCAACAACCTGGCGATCAGGAATGCTCCATATTCTCACCTTAGCATCTAAGGATCCACTGATGAAATATCTATCATCAACTGGATTAAACTGGATACATGTTACTGTGACATGGAAATTTGAGAAAACATATCACTGATGCACAAATAGTAACTTTTTTGTTGACAAATCATAATATGTGCCCAACAACTAAGATGCAAGAGACAACAACAGTAGACCCGAACAATCAAGACGCTAACCAGGTCAGCTACGGTGATTAATTTAATTATGTACCGGAAACTCAAACCTTCAACTACAGGTATTACTCCCTAAGCCCCCTTCCAGCGCAATATTACATCAATAGTTGGCACTCAATTGCAATCTTTATTATCTAGTGATGAATACAACACATGACACAGCTATAGTCCACCCTAATTTTAGAACAGAGAAACAAACCCATATTCATTTTCCTCTAAAGGGCTCCAATAAATTCTTGCCCTTTAGCAGATTTTGCATTTTCTTTCCAGTACCAAGATCTTATGTGATTGCAAGAATCATTTCATAAAACGGTTAGGCACACACAAATTAATAGTGCAAATGGGCCCGGATCCTTGCATCAGATTCACTCCATATATATATGCTCATTTTTTAAAAGGGTTCATGTTATTTGCTCACGTTCCTAAACTACCCACCTCACAGATGCAACAAATCGTCAAGATCATATCACCCTTATTACGAGCATGAGATTCCCAGATTTGGTCAATAAAAGGGATCCAAGTCCACATGCTTCCTGGCATATCCTTTACTGAACAAACATTTAACATTGACCTAGCCAGAAAGTCCAAGTCCCAAATGTCATCTGCCAATATTTTCGAATCTAATGACTATGCACAACAGGAAAGAAATTATTGCCAGCTCCATTTGAAGTAGCATATAGGCTAATGCTTCAGCAGCTCCCCAACCAACACATCACAGGAGTACTCGCTTTCCTAAATGCTAGGAGAAAAGTTCTTTAACGTAAATAACGGTGCAAGCAATTACCATAGTCACTGTGTGAGAAGATCTTTAAACAAGATTTGTTTGATAAATCCCATAGCCGCACCGTTTTATCCATGGAAGATGAAAGCAGTTGCTGGACATGACAAAGAATTGTGTGACTTTACAGAGCTTGATTTAAATAAAAGCAAATAACTTTGCAAAATTAAACACACACAAAAGAACATATCTTCAAGGAGTTGATTTAACGAAAGTAAATTTTTTTTTTAATAAGTAAGAGAAATTATGGATGTCACAAATAATGGTAAATTCTTTAAAAAACGAAACAGCTATCCCCATTAGTTACTCTGTACAAAAAACCATCCATAATAGCCTTTTCTACAAAATTCCAACTCATTGAGATAATTAGATCACGTGGTGGAAGCATTCCAGTTAAGCATTTTATACGCACTGCATAACAAGTGCAACCAAGGTAAATGTTGTCAAATCGGAATTAATCCCATGCCCATATAGTTGGACACATGTCACATCAAACTAAAGTATAGTAGTCAATTCTCATTCATCTAGTGTTTATGGATTTTTATCACATTCATGTAGGGGGCGCTATGAGACAGGATTAAATACCACATCATGGACCACTTCAATTGCATTTGAGGGGGCCCCCCCCCCAAAAAAAAAAAAAAGAAAAAGAAAATTCAAGTGGTGATGTTACAATATTCTCAAAGCGGGCATACTTGTACTTGTACAGCACTAGGTAAGTTCGTAAATGTACCAGAAACTAAGCACAAGAGTACGATAGTCTAAAACCAGAGATAATTCAACAGTAATAAGTTAATGCTATAACATTGTAAAACTTATCAAGACATTCCTTCTAGGCTAAAACCCGCAAGCATATATGTCTGTCTGTTCCATATTATGTATCCCTCTAAGCAGGATACCTATGGTGGCTACAGGCAACTGCTCAAACTACTTGCTGTTGTCAAAACCGACAATATAAGGACAAGTAAAAAAGGCTTGCGTCGAATTATAGTCTAACAGAGTGAAATTCAGTAGTCTCATCATTAAAATTTCAACAAAAAAGCAATTCAAATTTTCATGCGACAACAAAACTCAGAAAAGAGAATACCTCAATTTATTTATCAGAAGTTAGGCTTGTAGAAGAGCCAAATGAAAAATAAAGGAATGCTAACTGACCTGAGACTTGGACCATGATAGGTCAAGTACATCATCTAAATGTCCTTGAAATGAACATGTAGGTTTCTCCGAGAGGGAAAACACAGTATTCGGCACCAATATCTGCTCAAGACTCACGGATTTCCTACTCACAGATGACCGCCCCCGTCTCTTCTTCTCGAAATGTCCTTCCAAATTGGGTGATACAGACGAGGGCTCTGGAGATCCATTGGCTAGAAGCAAAAGATTGAAGTTCCCATCTTCCGACTTATCAAAAAGGAAATCTCCCTTCCTCTCTGATTCCACAACTTGCCACACGTGAATCACGCTGTCCTCACCAGCACTAGCCAGATATTTCCCATCCAAGCTAAACTTAATAGCCCAAATCGACCCGTTATGAGCCTGTATCTCCTGGCTCTTGTACATAGCCGTAAGCTCTTTGACAGACTTACCATACTGCCTAACTCGGACTTTCTCTGGGCCGTGAAAAGATACGTCTTGGCTATCATCAGTGGCAGAGCTTGATCTCCTCCCACCCTTCTCAGATGATGTATCCATCTCATCACTACTGCGCCGCTCCTTATATCCGGTAACGGAAGTTGCCACATTTTTAATACTTTTTAGCCAACTCCCCCTCCTTTTCGACATAGATGCGGAGTTGAAGCTCCCATCAACATTTATATCCAACCCTTCCTTGTTTCCATCCTCAACATTCTGTCTCCTCATCAATTCTTGTACAATTGGCGAAGTCCCAACACACATCTCGGATGAAAACTCCTCCATGGTCAGCTGACGTCCTGTTCCCAAATCTTTGATCTTTTCCCAAGTCCCATCTTCCCTCACCTCCTTCACCACAAACTCCTGGCCATTGTCGAGATTCTTGATCATACACATGGCATTTCTATCATCCAATCCATTACTCACCAAACTCCCATTCAACTCCTCACTCTTAGGAATGGGTAACAAACTACCAGAGTTCCCATTACAGTTACAATCAGTCCTGATTTTCACTTTAGGTGGTTTATTGGGAGAAACCGTACTGCTCAGTGACGATTGATTGCCGCTCCCCGATCTTTCCACATAACAAGGCCGCGGAATGTCCCCTTCTATATCATTATTTACATTAATTGCACCCACGCCTATTAACGAATTCTTCGAACAAACTCCATCATTACGCGAAATACAGTCTCCAGCCGAATTCGATCGAACCATCTCAGAAGTCCTACCATCAGGATCATCACCATCACTGGCATGATCACTACCACTATCAACAATTTCGGACCTATAGCAAGACGTCTCAACAACGGGGTTCAAGTGATCGGATGAGAAAGAAAGCGAGGGGCGGTGGCGGAGGAGGGAGGGGTCACGAGTGAGGCCCAGTTGGCTGAGGAGGCGAATGCGGCGCTCCTCCACCGACGCTGGCTGGGAGATCCAAACGTCGTAGTTCCGGGAGACCCCCTTTGGGAACTTGGGGAGCGGGTCATTGTAGTAGGCGGTGGAATAGGGGTCCGGATCATAGTCCTCTTCTGGTTCGGATGTGGATGGAGAGCAGGAGCAAGAAGTGTGGGAAGAAGAAAGCAGACGGTCGAGCGAGTCGTGGAAGCGCTCGTCCTCGTCGTCTTCTTCTTCTTCCCCGGCTTTGCTCATGGTATGGTAATGCAACTGCCCATCGAACCCGGTTCACAATGCCCGATCCGCCATGTTGCGGGCACCGGTCCAGCCCCGTTAACCCGCTCTTCCACGCGCACAATCTCTCCTCTCCCTAGGTTAGTGGTGCGGTATGTACGGTCGGGTCGCAGCGAAACAAAGAGAGAGAGAGAGTGATTGGAGGGTGTATGATTGCGTGGGGAGACGGAGAGATCGGACAATGTAGGAAGAATGGGGGTTTTTAACGTTGCGGAACTTAGAACCGATGATGGATGTGAGAGAGAGAGAGAGAAGGGTGTCGCGTGGTGGGGGAGTGGGTTTTGTTTGGTTGTGTGAGGAATTATAAATAAATAATAAATGAGCCTGAGGCCCCAATTCTCATCTAATTTCTCTCATATATTTATTTTTCTCAAACTGGATACAATTTTAAGTTAAATAACAAAGCATTTAATTATTGGTCATATTCAATTTATAATATTTCACTCCCAAAATTAATTATCAAATCATTAAATTGTTTTTCCATTAAAAAAAAAAAAACTCAATCTAAAACACTTGTATATTTCAATGAATCTTGGGTGTGACATTTTTAATTTGAAATTGAATGTCAGCAATCTAATCATTTATTTGCATTAATTCAGCATTACAGAGTTTTAATAACCCATTTGAACAAACATATTTGGTACATATATTTTTTTTTAAATTTCCAATAAGATTCTTGATGTGTGTGGAAAAAGAAAAAAAAGATAATTTAGTTGGAAGATGGTGAATCATGATAAATGATAATTGATGAAATATGATGATGGTTGACATTACAAACAGTTATATTCTTTTCTGTTTTCACAAATACTGGGTAGGTTGATTATACTTAAAATGTTATAAAATTATATTTATATATATATATATATATATATATATATATATATATATAATTTAATTTAATTATCGATACGAGCCGGAATAAGAATTCTCAATTAAAATTTAAAAATACAAAAAATTCTCAATTCAAAATTAAAAAATTATGAATCTTCAATTGAGGATCTCATTATTAGGTCGTAAATTAAGAAGTTTAAAATCTTGTGGATCATTAAACTATTTTAATATTTTTAAAGATAATATAGTGTGGTAATTAAGTAGGCGTAAGCATAGATGTTTATCATACTAATAATAATAACGATAATAATTTGATTAGTGGCAAGGAACGGAACGGCCATGTGGCTTGATGCATAAGAGCACCCACATGATGCATAAGCGCACCCACAGTAGTGAGATCTTACAAACAGTTAAAATCCCGACACATCATTAATTATTATGATTTTATATTTTATAAATATTCACATCAACATCCACTATCATTTTTAATTCATCTACCTTTTACTTTATATTATTCATGGATCCCACTTGTCATAACAATTACTTCATCCGTCCCGATTATTTGGTCCATGTTTCCATTTTGGTATTTCCCATAAATATGGTACACTATCTAAATTTTGTATTGTTTTTAATATGAGTTTACAAAGATACCCTTGAACTATATTGTAAATGACACATAATTAATAGGATTCATTATTGATAGTTATTGCTAAATAAGGATGATTGACGAAATTTGTTCAAATATTTAATACATTCATAAATGATTTTTGACATTCATGCAAGTTGAAAGTGGACCAAATAATTGGGACAGATGGAGTACTTCATATTATACATACATACATATATATATATATATATATATATTGAATATAGATAAATAATTTATAAATTAAATTATGAATTATTAATTTAAATAGTTAAATAATAAAAAAAATTACATTTATAAAATATATATTAATAAAAACTAAAATATAATATAAAAATATTTAAACAATTTAAAATCTAAAATAAAAAACGAAATAGAAAAACAAATTAAAAATCAATGTTTAGAAATTTTTTTAAAAAAAAGTAAAAAAAAGACAACATATATATAAATTATAAAAGAAAAGAAAAGAAAAAAAAATAAAAAGGGGGTGGCGCGGCGCCACACGCGCCAATAGGATGCTGCGTGTGGCTCACGCGCGCGTCGCCTCGGGCCCACTCGACTGCAAGATCTGGGATCTTATTTAA
Organism: Plectranthus barbatus; assembly: GCA_026898455.1. NCBI lineage: Eukaryota > Viridiplantae > Streptophyta > Magnoliopsida > Lamiales > Lamiaceae > Plectranthus > Plectranthus barbatus. The sequence continues at coordinate 110,921 of JAPKLW010001965.1, read as the reverse complement.
GCACTCCTCTCTCCTCATTTCTAAACCTCTCTCTGCCATGTAGATACACAAGTGCCCTAACAGCCTGCACCTTTGATTTCACTAAATAAAACATACACAAAATTCAACTACATTTTCTGCTAGGTGGTTAGAAGCTTGGCATTATAAATTTTAGCCTTAAATAAGCAAATTATATATATGGGCTCTTCATCATTGCCTAATAAAAGAGGTTAAAAGTAGTTGTATTGTATATGTGGGCCATTGTTTTGTTTCTAATTGGGGTCTGAACTTCTCCATGTTCTATTCCGAATCTGAACCTTATTTATTGAACAAAAACACATATTCCTCCACCTAATCATAGTAATAATTTATTTTTAAGTGATTCTTGATTAATTGCTGCATAATTACGAAATGAGCATGTGACACTTTGGGTCGGTTTATAGGCCAATATTTGGTTGCCAGGAATTTACTCCCATGCGGTGGTTTTAAAAGCATGGAACTCTAATATTTTATACTAAAATAATATTCACTATTCTTTCTCTCCGATCTCACCCAAAAAAAAAACTCTTTATTTCATTCTAAGGAAACACTATTATATATATATATATATATATATATATATATTTATAGAGGTTAGATCATATGAGAATAGTTGTTAATATAAGAAATGAAAATAAATCTCAGTCATTGATTGCACAAGATCTGCGGTCATGCTTTAATAATTTCCGTTTTTATTTTATCCTCCGCGAATTTCATTGTAACATATTTAAGGATATTATTGTAATTTAACATAATTTAAATATCAATATATTTTAGATATCATTATGTGTGCCCTAGTTTTGCGATTGGGACTTGGAGATTGAGGAGAAACAGTCGGCGCCGAGCTGCGTCGACAACCACCATATGAGAGCGTATAGAGAGAGAAAAGAAGGGAAAGATGAGGAGTAGAGGAGACGACGCCAAGAACGGCAGATGGAGTAGAGTTTGAAAGGGGGACGAGCGAGAGGCATAGATAGCTGATGTGGTCGGGTATCTCGAGGAGTAAAGATTGGTGGTGTTGATCCACCGTGAGTTGGTGGTGCTTGGGCTTTTTAGCGTCGGTGCCGGCGGGGGTTTGAAGTTTGAGAGTTGTGGTGGAGAGGGAATTGCTCATTGCTTTTCATTTTTTTTTTCAAAAAATAAAATAAAATTTACGAATAGCTGTTTTTGGAATTGAATACTTGGAGTTGTGATTGTTTAGGGTTACTTGTTGCAGCCTCTCCTTATTTATGTTGCTGCAAATTGCTTTGGGTGTTGGTTTGTAGTTTGCTGCTGTTGGTTTTTCATCCTTGTTGCTATTATGCACAGTTTTGGTGTGTGGTTTGTGTTTCTTGCTGCTGCTGCTTGCTGTGGTTGGTTTGTGCAGAGGTGGTTTTGCTGCCTGCTCGCTGGTTCATCTCGGTTTGGTTGCTGCTTTTTGCGTTCTTCAGCTAAAATGAAGAATAACTAAGATAAAATGAAGAACTGCTAAGATAAAATGAAGAACTACTAAGATAAAATGATGAACTAATAACGATGTACAATTACATTGAATTTATTTTATAATGAACAACAATTGAGATAAAATGAAGAATAACTAAGATATAATGAAGTACTGCTAAGATAAAATGCATGTCATATGTAACATCAAAATTCGCATCGAATTTATTTTATAACGAATCACAATTGAGATAAAATGAAGAATAACTAAGATATAATAAAGAACTGCTAAGATAAAATGCATATCACGTGTAACATCAAAATTCGCATCGAATTTATTTTATAATGAATCACAATTGAGATAAAATGAAGTATAACTAAGATAAGATGAAGTAGATAATACATAAAATGAACAAAACACAACTTTTGTGCCCAATGCGTTCGTAATGACTATATTGCCCTTTAATGAAGTAAAATGAGGATATTATGCCGCGTTTTTTGTTGAAGCTCTTATGTAATCTGGATCGTTGATATTATCAAATCTATGGACGAGATTTATTCTCATTTCTCATGATGAGGGCTATTCTCACCATATATATATATATATTTATATAATAATATATATATATATATATATATATATATATATATTATAATAAAGGCAAATATTTTAATCTATACACATGGGTGGTGGGTGGAGGTACGACGGTAGGAGATTAGAAGTTGTGAATAGCGGGCTAAAGATGGCCTATAGCCCTATGGGCTTCTCTTCGGCCATCAACCCATTGACTTTTTTAGGCAACAGCTTAATAAAATTCATCTCATAAATATATTTTTTTAGATTAATTGTACAATGTTACTCTCACCAAGGTTTAGTGGCATTTTTTTACAATTTCAATCTCAACTCTCCGGAAGGCACAATAGGCACGCCTGAATTCAAATTTCTATTTATAATTCAGAGTATTCCATTCTTTAAGCATTTGGCTAGTCATTTTATGTCATACTCTCTCGTCCCATTTATTTGGTCCTATTTTAACTTGCATGAATGTCAAAATTTATATATGAATATATTAAATATTTGAACAAATTTTCTGAATTACCCTTATTTAGCAATAACAATTAATAATAACTCTATTAATTATGTTCAATTTATAAGGGTAAATTTATAAACACATGCAAAAAATAATACTAAATTTAAATAATGGACCATATAAATGGAACACCCCAAAAAGGAAACATGGACCAAATAATCGAGACGGAAGGAGCATTTTATTTTTATTGTGTTAATTTTAGATGATTTGTGTCTATTGAGTTTTATGCTATTTCATTTATAAATAAAGATTTAATAAAATAGATGGAGACTGGGCCAATTGTGTACTTTCCGCTTGCAAATGGGCTGGGCTCATGCATTAGCAGCATATATCAGCTAATTCTTTCGATCCGACAAACAGTAATACATAAATTTATGTCGGCACAAAATCTTATATGTGGATAATGGTTAGAATTACGGCACAAAAATAATTATTGTAGATGTTGAGAAAAAGTGTACTATATGAAAATTGAGCTTTGTGGATTGTACCAAAATCTAAATTACTGTAGTTGTACCCTAATATCTGAACCGTACATATGGCACTCAACGAAATCCAAACACAAACATACGAGATATAAGATCAAGACATCCACTAAATTTCAAAACCAAAAAACTTGTAAATGGACGAAGAAATCAAACAATAGGTGTGTTGTTACATATATATAGCACAACTAAAACTAGAATGAATCCTATAGATAGATAAGCACCAAAGAGCAGAATGTGATGCATAAATCCACCAATTTGGGAACTAAGATGATTCATGTTTTCATACTATATAGACGCTCACTCACTTAAAGGCTGTCATGCCAACTCCGGCCTCTCCGCCTCCGTAAGTCCGGAAACTTCCCCTGGACTTGGAGTAACTAACATAATAGAACTCAGAGATAATGCCAGTGAACAAAACGAAAGCTGCTCCTGCTGCAAAAACTCCCTTTCTCACGGTCTCACAAGAGGGCGGATTTTCGAAAAACATTCTCCTGTACTTGGTGTGATAAGCATTCGTCACAGAACCAGCTAGCAAGCAAACCTCAGCAATGAAAAATGTAATCCTGCAATGGAGATGCAAACAAAATCTTTATTTACTTTGTTTATTCGTTATTTCCTCTCTCTGAAAAATCAGGAATACTGAGGGGCGTACCAGCAGAAAATGAAGAGAAGAACAGCACATGCCCTTGAACCACCAGGTTTCAGTGGATTTCCGCAGCAGAAGCATCTACTTGCAGCCATTATAATCACTTGACTTGCCATCAGTAATAGAAAAGCGCCAACACCATACCCTGTTGCAATGTCTGAGCTATATACACAGTAGCGATATTGATCTTCACCATCTTCCCTCGGTTGGCCCTGTCAACAGAAACACAAATCAGACTACACAAACAAGCTGTGCTGTGATATTTCATGGATAATCAAGTAATGAGAAGCATAGAAGCCCCAGTCCCTAAATAGTTACAGTATCTGAAGATGGACTAGCATTGTGCTTTATGTTTTCAATTTCTCAAAGCTAAAACCAGTTTAAACGCCAAGGCATTACACAGTAGCAATAGTGATCTTCATCATCTTCCAATAGCCAATCGTGAACTTCACATTAGGAATCTATATTTCCAAAAGGCTAAAGTTCTCCACCACAGAATTTAAGCCAGGCTTACTTCACCTAGAAGTCTCATTCGTGCCCTAATAGTTAACAATGCTAAACCTCTTCAATCAAATTATAAATGAAATTCCACAAATAATGAAAACCGAATTCGATAAATAGTGAGACAGGCATCGATCAAGTTAAACTGGCGAACAATTAAAACATACAGTTCACAGTTCCTTCCGATTTTTACAGAAAAAAAAAAAAAAAAAAAACCTAACTCACAGACCGAAGTTGTCAAACAAGTCATCGATGCATACAAATTCAGAACTGCCAAGTCTTTCAGAGGATCATAAACACATAAGAAGGAAAACACCACACACACAGACACATTTACCGCACAAAGACTTGAGAATGATACACCAAATCCAAAATTATCCAGATAAACACGCACTTCACCGACACACACAGGCACCAAATGCAAAATGAATCGAAAAAAGCAGGGAAAAACTCTAGACAAGCAACAATACACCAAAAAATAAAAAAAGGAAAATGATTCTTACATGGCTTCGTCTCTGCTCAGCAGCAACAGCCAAACCGAAAGCAATGAGATCGAGAATGAAGACAGTAATGAGTAAAAGTTTGGAAGCCATTGAAGTAGCCGCAGATCTAGATCTCTCACTTGCTTCTTCACCCCGCCCCTCGAGTTTCTCTCTCTATATAGCGGTGAAGTTGAGTAATCACCAAGCAGCGTGATTTATGAGAAACTATTACAAATTACAAAATACAAAATTTTAAGTTAAACTACCCAGTATTTTGTTAAAAATCTGTGCCTTGAATTTGAGAATATTTTATCTTTTAATTACCACCTCATTTTTATTTAGTAAATATGGAATATAAACTAAGTTTAATTATTGAAGAGTAACTAGAAATCAAATTAGAGTTTCTGTGCAAATAAAATCCTAAATTATCAATAATTAAATATATTAAATATAAGTCAATATATGAGAAAATAGATTATTATTGATGGCCAAATTGTAGAATATAAAAATGTGTGAGAATGACAGCTCAACGCTTCACCTGCCGCTCACAGATACTAACCACCGAACTAAATAAATAAGTACCGCCTTCTGTGTAACATTACCAAATTGTCATATTTTAAAATATAATAATTTTTTTCACACTCAACAATAAAATATTAATTTTATTAATTTATTTTACATTCATAATTTTTAATTTCTGTGCCAAAAAAGAATACGACAATTCTAACGGAACGGACGGAGGGAGTAGTGTTTATCTGTTTTTACTTTTGACACACCAAACTTTACTATCGACGATCCGACTTTCAGTGGAAACATTTGAATTCTTTTTTCCCTATTAGAAACGAATTAAAAAAAAAGCCGGCTTGGGGTTTTGCATGGATCCGTCAGTAGTGGGAAATGACGTAAAAATCCTGGGAATTTGAGACCGTGGTTTACATTATTAAAATTTTCTTAAAAAAATGTTGTATAAAAGTGAGGTCAATTTCTGGTAGAAGATTGATCGAAGCGTGGAATTAAGTAGTAAGAATAAAAAATACTCTCCCCTGTCCCATGAAAATTAATCTCATTTTTTATTTTTTTATATCCTCTATAATTGTCATATTATTAAAAATAATTTACTTATACTAATAAATTATTAATTTCTATTTTTTTAATTATTGTGTCGAAAGTAAATGTGACTAATTTTGTGGGACAGAGAGTATTATATTGGGTGATTCTAAATGCAGCCACGCTTTTGCGGAACGTAGCCCATCTAAAAAATAAAAATTAAAATAAAAATAGACTATTACAAATTTACCCACGTAGCCCCATTATATAGATAAATGGATTCTACAAAAATTAAAATATAAAATCTAAAAACACAAAAACCCAACAAACCTTCAACATTTATGCGTTCTTGTTTCAGGAAGAACAAATTATAATGTCAGGATTAGGTGCAATTGCATGAACACATGTTTCGTGATATTTGTCACACCAATTAGGAGTTCGTTATTGTTAGTCGTAGTTCCTACCAAATCATACCCAACGCCTCATATGCCAAATCCCTAAATCCATCATGCTTCTCTTTACATGTTTCTTTGACAGAATGTGCAGAGGAAACCTCCCAAAATTTCAATTATCTGGAAACTAAAACATTCAGCATTAATGTCTACACATTCTTGTATAGGAAAAATGATATCTTCATATCCTCTTGATGCAGCCTCCAATGACTTCACGCAAAATATTAGAAAAATGAAATAAGAAATTTTAATTTTCATAGTGGAATTTGAATTTTGGAAGATAGTTTCTCTTTGCTTTTGAGAGTTTTTATTGATGTAGATTGAAATGGAACTACAATTTTTTAGTTTAATTTTTATTATTTTGGTTAGATTTTAAATTGGGGCTGCATTTTTTAGTTTGATTATTATTTTGATTAGGTTTTAAATTGGGGTTTGTAAGGATAAAATTGTAATTTTACATTATAATTCAAATTATTAATTTTTAAAGGGGTTATATTTAGCAAAAATGTGGCTGCATTTAGAATCACCCATTATATTTTGTTTGGAGTGACGAGAAATAAACCAAAGAGATGGATGGGTCTTATTTATCTGGGAGTGCATGTAGTTTTTTTTAGAACAATAATTATATTTTATTTTATAATAATTAGTCCTAAATCTGAGTTATATTAAATATTATTTTTATTTAAATAGTAAAAAAATAAAGGGTGGATGGAGAAGAGAGTGTCGGTAGCAGAGGGGGAGGCTCCACCTCTAGCCTGTAGGGATTGGGATTGACAATCTGTGAAGCCAGTGGAGAAATGAAAGCGACCCTGTTTCCATTTTTTCGTCTAAATACTAAAAACACCTTCTAATTTAAAAAAAAAAAATAAAATAAAGTAATTTAAAATTCTTACACTCGGATCTCTAAAATATTTCAAGCATAACCTCTTAATCACGGGAAAATATTTAATCACTGTGCTATAAAAGGATGTTCTAATTTTGTAATATCATATAAGTTCTTTTTTGTTTTGGTCAATTATAAATATGGGGCGACTCTTCTCACATGCCTCAATTAATGCGAAAGGCTCAAATGAGGCCGTTTCTATTTTATTTAGTACCACTTGACTAACGCATCTCTAAATATTAATTTTTTGGAAATATGACTCATTATCAATGAGGGTTGTTATGAAGATTCACCTCCACCCATTTTTCGAAAATATTTCAATGGAATGAATTTTATATTATAAGGAATTTTAAATGAAAAGATCCCAACTCACTATTCCCTACTTCTACCCCTGCTAAAAAAGAAAATTCACCTCCACCCCTAATATATAGGGACAAGGTGGTAGTGAAGGTCTTCAACAGTGGGAGTCTGTCTTTAGTTTGATGATAGTCATCTTCATTCGCACATAGGCCCGCTCTACTGTGGGCTTAACCTATTACATTATCCAATTGTAAAAGCTCATTGTCCCTATTCGGGACGCAATGATGAAAACACTTTGCCCGTGACCAAGAAATCATGATCCCGGAACTCGGAAGACATTTCCTAGTCCTAGACACCACGTGCATACCAGTTCTATATTGGCACTCAGTTTCTCTTCCATATAAACTTAAGGGTCTTCTCGGTTTGATCAAAATTGGGCTAAATCATGAACAGCCCCTCTCAGAAAATAGGATTGATTAATGAATCTCGATGTTATCATCTTCAAGTCCACAATGTGATTGATTCCATTTGCAGCTTTGCTCTCTGCAAAAACTAATTGATTCCCTTTTTCATCAAATATTCAACCAAATCATCAAACATGAAACCTCACCCCCCATTTTCGATCAATCATGACCATCATACACTAATCCTCATCCTCATCATCGCTTCGCCTCCATCGATTCCAGTCCTCTTTCCTGTGGGCAACTCTGAAGCCAGATTTGGCCCTGGCTCTGTCTCTACGACGAACAGCAGCACCTCTAACTGGCCTACCCCTCCTCAAAACCAAGTTCATCAGACTGATATACCTATTCCTCAAAGCCATGAATGGATGCTTCTCGCCCAGTAGTTTCTTTCTGTACGCCTCCCTCAATACTACAGTCTGCCTTTTGATCTTATTCGACACGTAGAAGATCCCAGGAAAATGCACAATGGCCTTCTTCATCCTCACCCGCCCCAACCCCAAAAACTCCCCTAATCTAAACACGTTCTCCCTTTCTGTCTTCTTCGTCACCAGCAAACTCAGCACCTCATGGATCACTCCCACCGTCCATTTCTCTGCATGATCGCTGTTGGGAGATAAATGGAATGCGTTCTCATAAGGGGAGATGTACGGCAACTTCTGCCATTCTTCCACCCATTCTTGCACCCTCTTCTCCAAGTCAAATCCATTTGGTAAATTCATCGAATACCTTATCTGCATTTTGCCTTGCCCCTCGGTCTTCCCTCTCTTCTCCATTTCTGATACCGCCAACTCATCTCTCCAAGAAACCAGCTCCAATCCGAAAACGACTGCTCCATTCGAGTCCCTAAATCCCATATCGCAAATCTGGAAATAATCCGGGAAATCAGGCAACAATGTCAGTAAATAATCATGGGGCAACCCTAAGTCGTATTTGAACAAATCAATCAAACGCAAGGGGAGCTTTCCAGCTCGCGCGATCATCAAGAACTTCGATAATCTCTGGACGACGTCATTCCGGTAGTGCGACATATTGAACTGCAGAATCTCATCATAGTGAATGGCGAGAGCTTTAGGGGTAATCTTAACATGAGGGAGGGGATTCGTTCTGTTTGGCGGCAAAAAGATTTTGAAAATGAAGGGATAAGTCAGGATGAATTTCTCGGCGGTGGTGGGGAGGCAGAGATGGGGTTTTAGAGGGGAGATGGTGGAGAGCGGTAGACATTGGGATGGGTGAGAGAGGATGACATTCTTGAGAGACAATAAAGCTTGGAGGTTTTTCTCTCTCTCAACGGCAGCGTCTAGATAGGGATCGCGAACCCATTTGATCCTGGCGTTGATGAAGGTGCGGACTTGGTGGCAAAGGCGGAGGTGGCGGCGCGCGGCGGCGGTGAAGTGGAGGACGTATGGACTGTGTTTAGCCATACAGTAAACTGCTCGTATTTTTGCTACTAGAGTTGGAAATCATTATTATTAGTATCATATAAATATTATCGAATTAGATAATTAAACTGGGTGAAGAAATAGAATCCAAAACTAGCACTTTCATCATATTATTGGAAAATATTATTCCACGATTGTGTGAGTTTAAACGTCGAATTAAATTTGCAAGTATCTTATTCTTTTTATAATAATGGAATAAAAAAGTTAACGGAATTTATAAATACAAATATAGTAACTTAGTTTAAAATAAATAAGTAAATAGAGTTGGCATATTGTTGTATAGTTCTAGTCTTCTATATAGGGTTGTACATGAATTAAATTAGTCGTAAGCTACTTGATTTTTAACTTGATAAAAATTCGTTCGAATTTATATAATTAATCATATTGAATGAACTAAATTTTAGTTTCATAGTATTTAATCATGAATTATTTAGTTAAAATTAGTAAGAAATATAAAACAATCAATTTTATAAAAGTTATATTTTCATGATTTGAATGTAATAAGAATGATATATATAGTGATGAGGAAAAAATTAAATATGAGTGTGTATATGATATTAATTTTGAAATAAATAAAATTTAAAAAATTTATTTAAACTCAGACCCAGGTTCCATTAAATCATTAAACTTTAAAGGGCTAATTGCAATTTAATTCCCAACGTTTGCTCATTTTTACAAAAATAACCTAACGTTTACATAATTGCAATTTAATTCCTAACGTTTGTCTATTTTTGCAATTTAATTCCTAACGTTCCAAACAAGCAATTTAATTCCTAACGTTTGTTCATTTTAGTAATTTAACGCCCAACATATACAAAATCTACCCTTTAATTCCCCATATTTTAAAAGTTGTGTTTTATTCCCTAATATATATTAAATTATATTTAACTACTAAAATTTATCCATTTTGCAATTTAATTAAAAAACAACCTAACATTTATAAAATAATATTTTAACTCCTAATATTTTTATATTTTTTTGCAAAAAAAAAAAAATCATAAAGTCTTTGTTTTTATATTTTAATTTGTAGTAATTTTCTAAATTTAACTCATAAGTATTAAAAGTCAAGATATAAAATTACATTATAAGTTAATGTTTCAATTCTTGTAATTTAATTACTAACATTAATCTATTTATGCAAAATAATGGATGCCCGTTAAAAAAAACTAGTTTTAATTTTTTATATTTAATATTTATGAATTAAATTATAAAAAATTAACATTTATTAGAAATTAAATTTTAAATTTGAACAAATTTTAAGGACTTAAGAAATTATGAAAATATATTAGGAATATATGTAAGGTGCTTTTTTATTTTTTAATTAAAATTAAAAAAATAGATAGTTGTTAGTATTTAAAGGGAAAATAGGGAAATATATCCCCATCTTTTACAAATTAGGGAAATATATCCCCAAGTTTTTCTGTTAGGGAATTATATCCCAAAGTATAGTTCTGTTAGGGAATTTTGTCCTCCTTTGCTGACTAAGCAGTTAAGTATCATGTGGCGCTGAGGTGGTATTTGACTCAATGCCACATGGTGCCACATCAGCGCCACATGACAAATGACATGGCATTTTTAATTTTTAATTATATAAATATTAATTAAAAAAAGAGTAGAATTTATATAAATATTTATTGTCTTATTTTTTATTTACTCTTTTTTCAATAATATTTTAATTTTTAATTAATATTTATATAACTTTATTTTCTTCATTAAATTATTATTAAAATATAAAATTATTAGTTGAGTAATATATATATTATATATACAGTATGTATATTAATAATATTTATTTTATTTCGTTCATAAAAATAATTGAATATTTTGTATTAAAATATTATTAATAAAATAATAATGATAATAATAAAAATTCAGATTTTTTTATTATTTTTTTAAGAATTCAGATTTCTTGTGACTTTTTTAAATATTTTAATTATTATTTTAATAAAAAAATCTGAATTATTATTTTATTATTAATATTTTAATACAAAAATAAATATTCATTTATTTTTATAAATGAAATAAAATAAATATTAATAATATACATACTGCATATAATATATATATATATATATATATATATTACTAAACTAATAATTTTGTATTTAAATAATAATTTAATGAAGAAAAATAAAGTTATATAAATATTAATTAAAAATTTAAATATTATTGAAAAAGAGTAAAATAAAAATAAGACAATAAATATTTATATAAATTTTACTCTTTTTAAATTATGTTTTTATTTTTAATTAATATTTATATAATTGAAAATAAAAAATGCCACATCATTTGACATGTGGCGATGATGTAGCATCATGTGTCATTGAGTCAAATACCACATCAGCGCCACATGGCACATAACTGCTTAGTCAGCAAAGGAGGACAAATCTCCCTAACAAACTATACTTTGGGATATAATTCCCTAACAGAAAAATTTGGGGATATATTTCCCTAATTTATAAAAGATGGGGATATATTTCCCTATTTTCCCGTATTTAAAATGTAATTTAATAATTTCTAGGAATTAAAATGTAAATTTGTAATGTTGGGAATTAAATTGCGAAAATGGAGTAACGATAGGAATTAAAATGCATGTTTGAAACGTTAGGAATTAAATTGCAAAAATAGATAAATGTTAGGAATTATATTAAAATTTTATAAACATTAGGTTATTTTTGTAAAAATGAGCAAACATTAGGAATTAAATTGAAACTAACCCAACTTTAAATTATTCGATAAAAAAATTTGAAATTCGATTCAATAATAAATTAGTCAAATTTGAACATAATATTATTCGCCTCGACTTGATTCGATTCACCGTAGTACCAGCCACCAGGACACGATTTGCTTATGAATTAGGGCAGGTAAAAAGTAGGGCACGTATGACCTCCAATCAACAAACCTTGCTGAATTGCACAGATTCCGACAGAGCAAACAGTATGTAATTTGTGAGGGAAAATCAATTCAAAAATCACATCATTAATATGAGCAACAGTTACTCGTGAAAAATCCTCAAATAAAACCAAAGCCCCTTTCACTCCCTCTCTCTCTCTTCTCCTCACTGTCCAAACTCGTGAGGAAGAGAGCTCTTAAATTTCACGAGCTTCTTCACCTTCTGTCGCAGCTCCTCTCTCACATCACGCCTTCAAATACCCCCCCTCCCTTCCCTCCGCCATGCAACACCATGGACCTCCAAACCTCACTCCTTCTCGCCTTCTTTTCCCTCTACTTTCTTTCTTCCCATGCACATCACGATTTGCAGACCTACATCGTTCAGCTCCACCCCACCGGCCCCTCGCGCTCCCATTTCCCCTCCACGTTTCACTGGCACCTTTCCTTCCTCGACAACTCCGTCTCCACGGAGTATGATTCGTCGTCGCGCCTTCTTTATTCTTACGGCCCCGCCATGGAAGGCTTTGCTGCTCACCTCTCTTTGTCTGAGGTCGAGATGTTGAAGACTTCACCCGAAGTTGTGGCAGTGAGGCCTGACAGGAAGCTTCACATTCACACTACTTATTCCTACAGGTTCTTGGGGCTGAGTCCCACAAAAGAGACTGGTGCGTGGATGAGGTCTGGGTTCGGTCGAGGATCCATCATTGGCGTGCTCGACACCGGCGTCTGGCCGGAGAGTCCGAGCTTCGACGATCGGGGGATGCCTCCGGTTCCGAGGAAATGGAAAGGGATGTGCCAGGAAGGGCATGGCTTCAATGCTTCAAATTGTAATAGAAAGCTCATAGGTGCTAGATACTTCAGCAAAGGCCACCGTGTGGCCTCGCCGACGTCTTCGCCCGACACCGTGGTGGAATACGTTTCGCCTCGCGACTCTCATGGTCACGGCACACACACGGCGTCCACTGCCGGAGGAACTCTTGTCGCGATGGCGAGCGTGCTCGGAGGTGGAGGCGGTGAGGCTCGAGGAATGGCCCCTGCTGCACACATTGCTGTGTATAAAGTCTGCTGGTTCAGTGGCTGCTACAGCTCGGACATTCTTGCAGCTATTGATGAAGCCATCAGAGATGGCGTAGACGTGCTTTCGCTCTCGTTGGGAGGCTTCCCGGTGCCCCTCTACGAGGACACCATCGCCATCGGCAGCTTCCGAGCCATGGAACATGGTATATCTGTGATATGTGCAGCAGGAAACAATGGTCCAATCCAGAATTCCGTTGCAAACGAGGCTCCTTGGATTGCAACAGTTGGCGCAAGCACACTTAACAGGAGGTTTCCGGCAGTCGTCCGACTAGGTAACCGGAAATTTCTATACGGAGAATCCATGTACCCCGGGAAAGGAATTGCAGCTGCTGAGAAAGAGCTGGAGCTGGTTTACATTACAGGCGGCAATAGGGGCAGTGGATTCTGCTTGAGAGGGTCTCTACCAAAGGCAAAGGTTAGAGGCAAGATGGTCGTCTGCGACCGCGGAGTAAACGGGAGGGCTGAGAAGGGTCAGATAGTAAAGGAAGCTGGTGGAGCTGCAATGATTCTAGCCAACACAGAGATAAACTTGGAGGAAGACTCGGTGGATGTTCATGTCCTACCAGCAACACTGATAGGTTCCGACGAAGCATTTCAGCTCAAAAGCTACATAAACTCGACGAGTAGGCCTAAAGCGAGAATCATCTTTGGAGGAATGGTGATAGGCAACTCCAGAGCACCTGCAGTTGCACAGTTTTCATCGAGGGGTCCAAGTTTTACTGACCCTTCAATTCTGAAACCAGACATGCTGGCCCCGGGGGTTAATATTATTGCTGCGTGGCCTCAAAACCTAGGCCCCAGTGCCCTTCCAGAAGATACCAGAAGAGTAAACTTCACTGTCATGTCAGGGACTTCCATGGCATGTCCCCATGTTAGTGGACTTGCAGCTCTGCTACGCTCGGCATATCCCAAGTGGACGCCGGCAGCCATCAAATCTGCACTTATGACAACTGCAGATATGCATGATCATCAGGGAAAACCAATAATGGATGGAGATAAACCTGCTGACCTCTTTGCAATTGGAGCAGGGCAAGTGAATCCTGAAAGAGCAATCAATCCAGGGTTGGTGTACGATATCCGAACAGACGACTACGTCGCCCATTTATGCACTCTTAGGTACAGAAGATCAGAAATATTCAGCATTACTCAAAGGAACGTCAGTTGTCACGACATTCTAAGGAAGAACAGGGGCTTCAGTCTCAATTACCCCTCATTTTCTGTGATCTTCGGAAAAGGAGACACTAAAAAGATGATAAAAAGACAGGTAACAAATGTAGGCAGCGCCAGATCCATCTATTCTCTGGAACTGAAGGCGCCTGAGGGAGTTACTGTGAGAGTTAGACCACGTCGTCTGGTATTCAGACGCGTAAACCAGACTCTGAGTTACAGAGTTTGGTTTATATCAAAGAGAATAAACCAGAAAAAGAATACGAGGTTCGCAGATGGGCATTTGACGTGGGTGAATACAAGAAGTTATAACAGGGTGCGAAGTCCAGTTTCAGTGACATGGTCATCAACAAAGTGACACAAAATGATATTCTTCTAATGGATGCAATTTATAGTATCGGATACTAGTTCTTTTTGTATCTCAGGATTTAGGATCAAACATGAGATATAGATCCAGCTTTGTATTCTAAAGCTAAAGTCTATTTCTATAGTAGGACAGAGAAAGTTCATAATATAATTTGAGAGTACAAGATCATTCCATTACTACACAAATTTGCTTCTGTAGTTTTATTCCATCAAATCCCACCTGATAAACAATCTAAAGCAAGCAATATGCTAAACAAAGATATGAAGTGAGCAATGATCAATTTGTCAAAGGAAATATAGCTTCTCAATATCTCTCAAATCAATAATTGCATTCAACCTAATTACAGCAACCAGGATTGCAACAGGCAAAAAAAAACTATTGAAAATGAACGAGGGAAAAGATATATGCACCGCTTCATTTCTTTACAAATGACAATCCATTTGCATTGGCGTATCTCTCCATAAATCTCATGAACCTGTCCCACTCTCGTGGAGTACGCATGACATACTTTGCCTCAACTCCAGCAGGTTTCCCATTCACAAACTTTGCATTCACATCAACAGATTGAATCACTCCCTCCTCATCAATCATGTAGAAACCAGTAATATCACCAACTACGCTGGATGAGTCAAAAACAGATGGTTCAGTAAATGTGAATATGGCCATGCCATTAGTCCCATCCCTAGATTTTGTTAGCCTCACATCTGGAATCGTTTTTTCATCAATCCCTTGAATGAACTGGATTGTTGGTTTGACCATCATAACACTGAGCCTGCGGGTGCTGGGTGTTTGGCTGTGTTTGGGGAAATTGGAGTGTGATAGATGTAAAGACTGGCCATTGAATGATGAGCTTACACTAGAGTGAATAGTTCCTATCAATAAGCCTAACATGAAAAAAAAAATGATTAGTAATTTGGTTGTTTGCCTAAAGATAGTCTTGAGTTAATCAGAAATGTGAGATACTCAATTTTTTTGGACCAAGTCAGAAAAGGTTTCATGAAACTCAATCCACAATACCAAGAACTTCTACTTGCATTCTGGCAAGGATTCTTGGCCCAAAATAATGAGCCAGACAAATGTATTCTATGAATATTATCAAATATCAATCTTTGTTTCTTTCTTTTAAAAAATAAAGGCTGCTGACAAACAACAGACCTCAACTGGGATCAAAGTTTAGTTTCAGACAAGCCATAAATATGCAAACAAACATTAGCTAACAGCGATTTAAACTTCTTTCACAGAAATAGTGGGAATGTTTCAGAATTGTTATCTACACTTGACAGAATACGTAGGAGAATTGAACAAACAGTTTTTCCCCTTCAATAATCCAAGCAAGTCTAAGTTTCTTCTTGAACATAACAAACTGCTAGTAGCATTTCTCAGAATGCATCAAATACAAGATACTCAACCTCAATTCACCCAATATCACCCCGCATTAACCTAACGACACACACAAACACATACACATAAACGAGAGATGAAGTAGAGACCTGGAAGGCAGCGGGGTTGTTGAGAGCAGTGAGAGATTGGAGAAGAGAAGGCGAGAGAGTGCAGTGCTGCCATGGCGTGGCGAAAAATGGGAGAGGGAGGGAGGGAGGGAGAAAGAGGGGATAATATGGGCGGGTAGCGGAGGTGGTGTGGAAGGAGGAGAGCCATTCAGTAGGACAACATTCTTAGCCTTTTCGAAAACGATTGGCCCAAAATCCTTTGCTCCAGAATTTTGCTGCACTTTCCATCCATTTCTACTACTTTATTTTTACATTAAACTAGTATTTTACCACAAAATTATTAAATTTAATTATTATAAAAAATAATAATTGTATCAAATATTATTTATTATATTAATAAGTTAATGTTACAATATAAGTGAAGCATAGTGACACTTTCCCAAGTTAATTAAATCGCCAATGGTCAAATGTATAAATGTGGAAATTTAAATAATTTAAATACTGCTTATTTAAAATTTTATAATAATTTGTGATGCAATTTAAAGATTATTCTAGAAAATTCAAGCATGATGCTTCATTCACATTATTGATGACTACACTATTCATTTAAGCAACTAATTTATATTTTTAAAGAAAAAATTTATCAGTTGTCTAAATCTCTAATCTGTTATACTTTAATATCCGTCTTTAACTTAGTATCTAAGTCGAAGTTTGAGAATTGCACGTTGCTGATTAATTTGACGTATTTTATATAATGAGGGTTTGACAAATGAAATTAAAAAATAAATATTGAATACATGATATATATAAAGAGATTTATTCATAATATATTTTATAAATATAAATATAATATTTAATGTGATCGACCAAATAATTTTGGTATTTAAAAATTTAAAATCAATTTTTTAATCACCACAATTTATCAAAAAATAAAGTCAACAACTTTTTTTTGCAAATATTGATACCTTATATAGTTTTTTTTTTCATAAAATCATTTTGAAACCTACTTAATATAAAATATTTGAACTGACAAAATGTTGATAATATAAAAAAAAATCTTATCAATAGTTTTAATAAAGAAAATATTATTTATACGGAAAATTAAGATTTTTTTTACTCAAATCTAATTTTTAAATAATTAAGAAATAGCCTTTAACAAATATTAATAACACATACTGAATTAGTATATATATATAGAGGAGGGATCATGTTAAAAAAAATCCCAATGTGAAAAAAAAGAATGAATCATGTTCATCAGATCTAAAAAAATCAATGGTTGATATTGAATCAAGCAACAACTAAAATGCAATCAAGCAACAAAATAACCAAGCAACAACTAAAGCACAATCAAGCAACATTGCAATCAAGCAACGACCTCAATACAATCAAGCAATGCTGTGAATGGAATCAAACATCTTTCTCACTTTCTCACGTTAAGAGTTTTCTCACTGGATCCGCTCCCTATATATATATATATATATTTTGAGGAAGTAAATTTAAGAGAATATTTAATCTTAATTTTAGCCCATAAAATTAATTCATCTTAATATGTGAATGCATTTTATTTATTTGGATAGGCCATTTCTTTAATGTATGGATAAATAAAATTAAGAATAATAATAATTTTAGTATATTTTATTTTAGTAGGAACAATTATGGTGGACTTGTTTGCTTTAGTATATATATAGATTCTACATTTCAATTTCTCAGTTATAAATTAATATAATCTCTATATTTTTTGTATATGAAAAAAAGAGTGATAATATACTAACATTTTTCCAAAAATATTACCAAATAAAAAGTTTCACCTCATTTTTTAAATTAAACTCACAAAATATTCCAAGTTATTATGAGCCATTTTGAAAATCTAATATCGGAATTTTGATCCCTTAACGCTCTAAACAATGTTGAAAGATGTGGTTTTTTTTTTTTTTTGCATATTACAAAAATGGGAATATCTTGGGTTAGGCAGGACTAAACAATTTAGGCGGGTTTTATCCATTAACCCAAGCCCAAACCCATATAATATACCCTAATTGAGATTAATAAACCCTATTTGGGATGGGTCAACCCATTTGGGTAGGATAAAACATGCCTAAACCGTTTAGGCCTGCCTAACGCAAATTTTTGCCTACAAAAATAAGGTTATTGTTTATAAAAATCAATGTATATACATAGAGTATTATAAATTGATTACTTGTATGTCTCGGTTCTTGTTTACAAATTGTAAATAAATGGTGGATGCAAATCATTGTTGACAAAAGCATACAATTATTATTATGTTTATATTAATATTTGAGGATCAAAGTTTTTTTTTTTTAGTTAAATAGTTCAAAATATATCACTATTAAGAGCATCTCCAATCTTGATAGAAACACAAACGCAAACCTAAATTTAAGAAAACGCAATTTGCATTATTCCATTTTCTCTCTTCTTCGTATCCAAATATGCGTTGCATTTGGGTACACACATTTTTTTTTATTGCAATTGGGTCCTTATAGTTTATTTAGGTCCTAAATTAGTAATTAAACTATCTTTTTGGGATAATTCTTCTATATTTTAATATTTATATTATGTAATTGCAAAATTGTCATCTTTCAATTATTAATAAGTTTTAATTATGTTTTAATGATTTTTATTTTAATTTACAGACAGGATTCGAATAATTTTTTTTTGTGGAGAATTATTGTAGAGTGAAAAAATCTTGAACTTTTATATCAAATATTTAAATATAAAGGAGATATGGAATAATTGATTTTAAAAAATATGGGACTTTTATTATTACTATTATTATATAACATATTCAATTGATTATCTTAATAAACTTATATTATCACGTTTTTAATTTGTATTTTCTAAATAAATATTAAATTCAATTCAATTCAATTTAATTTAAATAAATATTAAAATAATTATTACATAATTAATAATTAAGAATCTAGATAGAAATGAACTAACATACAACATTTAAAGATACAATAAAAAAAATGGGAAACTAATGCATTGCAAATTAATACAAATTGTTATTGTTGAGTAATTTGGTTTTTATTATTTAAATAAATATTCAAAAAATTATATTTTATTATTTAAATAGTTCTTCAATTCATAAATATAAGATTAATTATATTTATATTCGTTAATGATTAATACATAATAATTTTTTTGATAGTATTTAAAATATAAAGAATTGTGAAAAAGAATGTTTGATCACATCTCATTAAATTCTGCCTTATAATTTTATTTTTTTATAGAAAAATAATTATTAACTCTTTTTTTAAGGCCGCCGCTGCATATTAAGACCAATCCTATCTATTGTTGAAAAAACAAAGTCCAAAATTTTTATTTCCTTTTTTTTATAATGATGAAGTATTAACATGTTTACTCTAGTTTTCTACTAAAATACTTACCAACGGCTAACAAATCCACTTTGTGTGTGTGTGTGTGTTTTTTTTTTGTGTGTGTAATAAATAAAAATAAAAGCACTTTGTGAGCTCACATGCATAATATTGGGTCCCATCATGTACATGAAACTAATACATGTGCGATCACACTAAACACCAAATTTTTAAAGATACTTTGATAATTGTAGTTGTAGATTTCATGCATAGAAATTTTTGAATAAGAATATATTCAAAAGAAAATCCTTTCAACTCCTATTATATTTTACATTAACTTTATAATGATATAATGATTATATATCTACTTAATATACTAAAACACAATAGTCAATTACTGTAGCTTTTGTGGGAAAAAGTTCGCCCATTCTCAAATAAATCATGCACATGTAATGGCACAAAATCATCCAAGTCATCACTATTTTAGGCAGATTTTTTAATCATAAATTTTAGGCTGTATTTTCAAGTTTAAATTGAATTCTAAATTTGAAATTCAAACTTTTTTCAATAGTTGGGTAATAACTTTTATATATATATATATATATATATATGCTTTCCGTCCACCAGTATCCAATATCATTTCAATTTCTCTATTCATTCTCAATTCAATTTGTTTAAAGTATCGCTCTCTATCAGGTTTGATTTATTCTCCTCATTTTTTAGCTTACGAATAAGCTTTAGCTCACCATGTTTTTGTTCTGGCTTTTTTTTTTTCTTTTATTTCTACAAAGCTTTATGATTGTGTGTAGAATGAATTCATGAACAATGGCTTCCAAACTCAAAATTAGTATCGTGGATTCATTCAACTCTGAAAATCAAAATATGGTATGCTTTCACTTATGTGTTATTTATCCTCGAATCAAAATCTTATTTCCTATATTTTCTTCTTATCCTTATCATTAATGTTAAAATTGGCAGAGATTTAATCATATTCCATGCAAAATTAAGTCGCTCAAATAATGCCCTCCAAGGTGAGGAAAATGAGAAAAAAAAAAGTAAGTATATATTAAAGGTTAGTCATTATAAAAATGTTACATTTTGTTTAGCAAAATACAAATTTCTAACTTTTCAATCAACAATTTATATGCTTTAAATATTTGTTTGAGCTGAGTGCGTAATATTGGTTAATGTTGCTACTTAAATTTATGATGGTTGATTTCTTTCTTGGAAATTGCAACAGAAAAAGGTGGAACCAATGTGGAGTCATAAATGGACAAAACATTAAAAAGTGTAAGTATGTTTGATGGAAAGTGAAAGAGGGAAAAAAAAAATTTGTTCTACATTTTGTTTGCGTACAAACGTGTGCTAACAATCTTATCTTTTAAGTAGGTTCTTCTGGATAATAAAAAGTTTAACATGTAACAAAATAAACAATTTTGACTACAAAATATATTGTTGTATATGTTCTGGAGTCGCATCACTGTTAAGCCACCATACGTCTCCGTCTAATGAGTTCGCTCACTATTGTAGTAAAATTCCAGAAAACGATCGATTTTATAGGCTTTTTCATTTGATTGACGAAGATAACAATAGATGCATGATTTGGGTATATTGGAAAAAAAAAAAGAGAGGGAGGAAGTAAAAAATGGAAGAGAAAAGAACCATAAGACTGCAGATGACATGACTCAAACATGAGGCCTACGCGGAAGATAGAGAATGTGTAGGGCGTCAATATCAAGAAAATGAGTCAGATAGAAGAAAAACTGTGTGCTGTCAAAATAAAAAAAAATAAAGGGTTATATAATTTTAGAAGGATAAAAATAAATTGAAGTAGGATTTTCTATATTGATATAAATATTTCACCAATTTTTATGAAGAATTATCATTATAGTTTTGCATAGTTGATTCGGACCTTAGTTTTTTTTTTTTAATTATGGAGTTCTGTTATTTTCTTATTAATGATCCTATGCAAATTTTTTACTCCTAATTTTTGGCTACACAAAATTTTAAAAAACTTCTAATTTTGCGACTATATTATAAAGCTCATCTTATTTTTATAGATTGTATTATATGTTTATTTCACATTGTTGTCTATACTATGCTTTTTAAAATTAAATAGGTAACTTATTATTAATAATACTCCCTCCGTCCCATTGAATTAGACACGTATTCCTTTTCGGTCCGTCCCATTTATTAGACACGTTTCCTTATTTGGCAAAAAATTAACAAAATATAATCAAAATTAACTAATGATTATTAACAAAATATAATCTTAATCACTCCGCCTACATTTCTTGACTTTTTAAAGATTGTAATTAGTGATCATTTTATTAATATTTTTTGAATTAATCTTTCTTTAAACATTTATTTACTATTTGTCTTGGTTCATGTGTCACTCCCTCCGTGTCTAATAATATGGGACGGAGGGAGTACTATTCACAATATATGCAAAGGAGTGGCGGCGCACGAATTCCGGCCATCCTTTATTAAAACTAAAGCATATGAGATTATTCTTTTTGTTCTTGCGCATTCCTATCTCTCATTTTCCCAGACTACTTTTTAAAATCACTCTTGAAGGGTTGCATTGCTTTAGCTTCTTGCAAATCCCTGCTGGCAAGTTATGCACAAAAGCTCACATGTTTGCAAAGGAAAAAAGTGGTGGAAGAAGCACATATATCAAACAATTGAGCGAGAAACGAAGATGGATTGTACCAGTTTTTGCTGGAAACCGGACATCAAGGTCTTGAAAAAACGCCTAGTGAGTGGTTGTAGATTGCAATCCATTGTTAACTGAAGCAGTCGAATTAAGTATAGTTGAATGGTTTTTATTGCAAAAGAAAAAAAATGTATCATGCGATATTGACGACTAACAACACAATGGCACGTCTTTTAAAGAAAAAAAGCAAAGGCTATGACCTAAAAATATCAAATTAATTAATCTATCTATATCTATTTATCTAAAAGCAAAGGTTATGTCACTGTTCTAAAATAATAAAATCTACCTTTTCAGATTTTGTAGATTTATG
>JAPKLW010001965.1:57964-68382 GCA_026898455.1 Plectranthus barbatus | reverse complement strand
GACTGTAACGTGCCTCGTAGTTGGGAAGGCTAAATGGGGGCGTTACACATAAACTAAAATTACTCTTATTATTTAAAAATTTAAACACAAAAAATAAAACAAAAGGTGAAAATATAATGTTTTAAAATAAGTAATAAAAATATTTTATTGAAATTTATTGTTTTTTTTAATTGATTTTATAGGTTTAAGTGTTACTCGAAGTGAAAAATAAATAGAATAAGTATTTTTTATTCTCACTCTAATAATAGAGAAAAGGGGGTGAGAAGCTGTGGCTTTCACATGGCATGACATCAAAAGCCAAAATATTATATATATATATACACTGCTTAATTTTGATTTTTAACATCCCACACATTGTCACATGTTACCATGTGAAGTAGAAATAAAAATATAAATACTTGCAAGTGAATTAAATTTGAGAGAGTTTATTGAATGAAGGGATTCAAGTTTGAATGCAATTGCATGAGATCAAAATTACATGAACTTAAGAATATTGTTTGCACGAAATCTTGAAAATGTTTATTTGTATTCATTTTTTTTCTTTTTGGTTGGGAAAGAGATATTTAAAGTCAAATGATTCATAAAAGAATTAC
This sequence comes from Plectranthus barbatus, assembly GCA_026898455.1. Taxonomy (NCBI): domain Eukaryota; kingdom Viridiplantae; phylum Streptophyta; class Magnoliopsida; order Lamiales; family Lamiaceae; genus Plectranthus; species Plectranthus barbatus. The sequence continues at coordinate 67,789 of JAPKLW010001965.1, read as the reverse complement.
ATTTTAATATAATAATTTTCTATACAAGAAAAGAAAAATTAAAGAAACCAGTAAATGGTTTTTTTTTTTTTTGGGTGTGGGTGTGTGTGATTGGCACAAGGGAAGAAGGGGTCTTAACATGGAAAGATTCTTTCTTGTTGGTATTTTGAGGGATTTTTACTTGTTTCTTTAAATCTCTATAATAAAGTTGGTAAATCCAACATTTTCAATTTACTTTTCAATACTATATTCAAATAAAATCGAGATACAAAATGTTAAGTATCTCATTTGTTAAAAATTAAATAAGAGGTCTTAAAATGGATACGCCAATCCCTACTAAAAATGATGGGCATCTCTACTAAAAAAGTAAAATAAGGTTTTTTTTTTTCAGATGAAATATATAAAAAATAAATAAAGGTTGATAGAGTGTTAATTGGTGAAACGGCACTCATTGAGAAAATCCGATTTTCTTAACTCCATTTAATTTGCCTCATTAATGGGGAAAATGAAATCAGTAATAGAATCTGTTTTTAGTTTTTTCAACTAAGTTTATTAATTAAAAATCCTACATTTTCAGTAAAAATCTTTTAATATGTCCTTCATTTAGGCGTGAACATGTATCAAACCGGGTCACGAACTATTTAAAATCAGCTCGAAAAAACTCAAAATTAACTCTATTTTAATCAAGTTGATTTCAAACTCAAACTTTAAATTTCTTATCAAGCCTATTCATACTTGACTCAACTCAGGTTAACATTCATTAATACAAAGGTGGGCCCAAGAGTAAAATAGGACAAATGTCTGTCATTTTTGGAAGCTGCTGCCCCCCTTTTCCTTCGATCAGAATTCTGAACTTAAGTTAACCATCCAAATCATTCACCATCACATTCTACGTAATATACTCCCTCCGTCCCGGTGAAGTAGTCCCTTTTTTTTTTGACACGAGAATTAAGAGTTGTGAGTGTAGTGGAATTAATATTTTATTGGTGAGTGTGAAAAAAGTTGTCATTTTAGGAAAATGGGACTATTCTATGGGACAAACAAAAAAGGAAAGTGGGACTACTTCAATGGGACGGAGGGAATATTATATAATAATAAGGTACCCCTCTTTGATTTTATAAGGATAAGTGAAACAGTAATAGAGTAACTAATTCAGTTGAGAGAAAAAAAAATAAATAAATAAAAAAAGGTAAAAATTTGTGTTAAACACACCTAAATAATTTAAGCGGATTTTATTCATATCAAATGAATTCACCCATCTCAAATAGAATTTATTAATCCCCAATTAAGATATATTAAATAGGTTTGACTTGGGTTAATGGATAAAATCTACCTAAACCGTTTAGGCGTACCTAACCTCAGACCTTTAAAAAAGAAAAAGAAAAAAAAAAGAGTAAATTAAGAGCACATTCTCTCCATGTTTGGTGGCGGATTAGATTCCAAGAAAAGCCAATAATTTCCATACTGATAAACAGCTGTGCAGAACCCAAGATCTCACGAGCTCTTCTATCCTCATCATTTTATTTATTTTAATCCAATGACTGATCCCAATATATTAAATAACTCAAACACTAACTAATCATTTGATCTTCCTCTCCACTGCTAACTGAATATGGTTCACAAAATTGAGTGAGAAGATCCAACAAAAAGCATATGATGAAGTTGAACAGCATTCCGTTGCTCCTATTCCTGCTCTTCTGTTCTGTTCTCTACCACTCCGAGGTGGTAGAGAGCGACGAGCTATCAATCTTGATGAAGATAAAGGCCGGATTAATCGATCCATTGGATTATCTCAAGGATTGGGAAATGACAGATGGGAACACTTCGGCTCACTGTGGCTGGACTGGAGTGCAATGCAGCTCCACCGGCGCAGTCGAGAAGCTCCATCTTCCCGGAATGAATCTCTCCGGCGTGGTTGCTCATGAAATCCGGGGGTTGCAGAGTCTGAACTCTCTCGACCTGAGCTGCAACGCCTTTGCTGCTCCGTTGCCGAAATCTCTGTCTAATCTCACTGCACTCCAGAGGATTGATCTGAGCCAAAACTACTTCGTGGATCAGTTTCCAGCTGGTCTTGGGATGGCAGCAGGATTGGTGGCAGTGAATGCCTCCGGGAATAACTTCTCCGGTTACCTCCCGGAGGATCTCGGGAACTCGACGCAGTTGGAGATTCTCGATCTCCGCGGCAACTTCTTCCAGGGCAGCATTCCGGCAGTGTACAGGAATATGAAGAGGTTGAAGTTTCTTGGCCTGTCCGGGAACAATCTCACAGGAGAAATACCGGCAGAGATTGCGGAGCTGTCAGCTTTGGAGACTCTGGTTCTTGGATACAATGAGTTTGAAGGTGGGATTCCACCGGAGTTTGGAAATCTTGCTAATCTCCGGTATCTTGATCTGGCTGTAGCCAGTCTCGGAGGCCGGATTCCGGCTGGCCTTGGAAAACTCAAGAAGCTGGACACTTTGTTCTTGTACAAGAACAATCTTGAAGGCATGATTCCACTAGAGATAGGTAGCATGGTCTCATTGCAGCAGCTAGACCTGTCTGATAACGCGTTGTCGGGAGAGATTCCGGCCCAGATAGGTGATCTCAGCAGCTTGCAGCTACTGAATGTGATGTGCAATCAGCTATCAGGTCCAGTTCCTGCAGCCATTGCTGCACTCCCTCAACTAGCAGTGCTCGAGCTATGGAACAACACGTTGTCGGGTGCTTTGCCACGCGATCTGGGCGAAAACTCGCCCCTCCAGTGGTTGGATATCTCATCCAATTCATTCTCAGGCCAAGTTCCGACAACATTGTGTAAGAATGGTAATCTCACCAAGCTCATCTTATTCAACAACGCCTTCTCTGGTTCGATTCCATCCAGCTTGTCGACGTGCACATCGCTGATTCGAGTTCGAATGCAGAACAATCTCCTGTCTGGGACAATCCCAGTAGGGTTCGGCAAACTTGAAAAACTCCAAAGACTGGAACTAGCAAATAACAGCCTCACAGGCCAAATCCCAAATGATCTCTCCACCTCCACTTCTCTTTCCTCCATTGATATATCAAGAAACCTCCTTCAATCTTCTCTCCCTTCCTCCATTCTCACCATCCCGACTCTGCAAAACTTCGTAGCCTCGGGCAATAACTTGGCGGGAGAGATACCAGATGAGTTCCAAGACTGCCCTGCACTTGCTGTTCTTGACATCTCTTCAAATCACTTCACTGGAAGCATTCCAGCCAGCATTGCTTCGTGCGACAAGCTCGTGACGCTGAATCTCAGAAACAATCAGTTGAACGGGCCAATCCCGAAACAGATCGCCATGATGCCTGCATTGGCTGTCTTGGATGTATCAAACAACTCCCTCACAGGAGGGATTCCTCAAAATTTTGGCAACTCACCGGCCTTAGAGATGCTCAATGTTTCTTATAACAGGCTAGAAGGTCCAGTCCCTTCCAATGGCATGCTGCGGACCATCAACCCCGATGATCTTGCTGGCAACCTCGGCCTGTGTGGTGAGATGCTTCCGCCTTGTTCTCGCGATGCAGCATACGCATCAAAGCAGAGCAGCCTGCAGAAGCAGCACATTATTGGAGGATGGATAGTTGGCATTTCAACTACAGTTGCTTTAGTCATAGTTGGTGTCGGAGCTCGGTTTCTATACCGGAGGTGGCAAGAGGAAAGATTCGAACGAGGCAGTGGGGAATGGCCGTGGAGATTGATGGCATTCCAGAGGCTAGGTTTCAACAGCAATGACATTCTTGCTTGCATAAAGGAGTCCAATGTGGCCGGGATGGGCGCAACCGGGACTGTCTACAAGGCTGAGATACAGAGGTTGGGCACGACAGTTGCTGTCAAGAAGCTATGGAGGTCAACCGGTGACCTCGAGATGGGAGGCAGCGATGATCTCGTGGGAGAAGTGAATCTGCTAGGTAGACTAAGGCACCGGAACATCGTGAGGCTGCTGGGATTCCTCCACAACGACTCCGAAGCATTGATCATCTACGAGTTCATGCACAACGGCAGCCTCGGAGAGGCTTTACACGGCAAGAAAGCAGGGAGTTTGCTGGTGGATTGGGTGTCCAGGTATAATGTAGCAGTTGGGGTTGCACAAGGGCTAGCCTATCTCCACCACGACTGTCACCCACCGGTGATCCATCGAGACGTGAAGTCGAACAACATACTGCTCGATGCCAACCTCGAGGCAAGAATAGCAGACTTTGGGCTGGCAAGAATGATGGTGAAGAAGAATGAAACAGTTTCAATGGTTGCAGGATCATATGGATATATAGCCCCAGGTAAGTTCAAGTTGCAGTCAACTGATCACTCAAATCTTGGCAAAATGCATATTCTAATTAGACCATTGTTTTGACAGAGTATGGTTACACACTCAAAGTTGATGAGAAGAGCGACATTTACAGCTATGGAGTAGTTTTAATGGAGCTTCTCACCGGGAAGAAGCCATTAGAGCCCGAGTTCGGAGAATCTGTGGACATCGTAGAATGGATACGAGGGAAGATGAGGAACAACAGACCTCTGGAAGAAGTTCTAGATCCCAGTATAGGCAGCACCAAATATGTTCAGGAAGAGATGCTCTTAGTTCTAAGATTCGCAATCCTTTGTACAGCGAAACTGCCCAAGGACCGGCCTTCCATGAGAGACATGATATCAATGCTCGGAGAAGCCAAGCCTCGACGAAAAAGTAGCAGCAGCAGTGGAGGTAACACTGCTGCTAACAGCTTAGACAGACCAGTATTTAGCACTTCACCTGTGAATGAACTGTGAATCTGATTGCATGCTTCTTCCTCTCCTAGTTTATTTTTTAAGTCTGTACCTAGTCACTCAAAATTCTTTTTTTTTCCCCCAAAGATATTGATGTTTATGCAACAGAATCACCAGAATTAAGAACTAGAAAAGGGAATGCATATTTTCATTGCATCGAAATGGGAAGAATTACACAAACAAATGAAGATGAGACATAAATAAATCAAATGAGAGAGAGAAACAGCATCAACATGCCATTAGCCTCGTACAAAAGCAATTATATATTTTCCTTCATTAAACCAGGAGAGGTTTAAAGTTCCACAAAAAAAAAAAAGAAAAAAAAAAGAAATGGAAGGCAAACTTGCCACTTAAATACTTACAGTGTATCAAATGGCAATGTTTGGTATGCTTTTACGTACAAGGCAAAAAAGGGAAGGGCATCTGCGCCGAGCAGATGCAGGTGCATCCTGGATGAAGGGTATATGATGTGTTGATGAAGTATTATTAGTAAATATGATGTAAAGGTAAATAAAAACCAAACCAGAAGTTGTAATTTTTGTTGGTAACATATCACATCAACATTGTTACAGCTTTAAGCTTCATGATTCTTTCTATAGGGAGATTGTCTCAGTGAGGGTATTCTCTATATCTGACAAATTGCCTGTCTCTCATTTCTTCCTTGAGATCCCGGAGCTGCAACCATCAATAATATAGCCCATTAAATATGCAGATATATGAAGTACGTGCATACGAGAATCTGCAATGTGACAAGATCAAGATGCCCATACCAAGTCCTTTAGCATCATTTGTCCTCATGATCCGTAGTCGCCTCACAGAGTTCAAAAATATCCTGATACAAAGGAAGGAATGCATGTGAATCCAGCATACGGAACATCTCCGTATGAGACAATGCACTTAGTAAACAAATTATCTACAAGATGCGATTATGAAAATAGTCAAGGACGTACTCCCAAGGAACATCTCCAACAAGCATCCAGTCTCCTTCTTTGTCCTCATAAGTGAGAACAAAGTTGGATGAACCATCCAACAGTTGCATAGGAGGTCTTCTACCAGCAACAGAAGCTTGTTCCTCCATATTTGTTCCTAAAAATTAAAATAGCAGCATCTATTAAACAAATAGGCCACTCACAGAAACCCAATTAAGGTACTCTCGAATGTCATCATCAAGATCTCAACTTATTCATATTTAGAACAAGAAAAGGTTAGAAACCATTATTCTTTCACTCGCACCAAATCAACATAGCAACTCCAATAACTTGCCTATCACGTTCTCTAGTTTATGATTTTGAATTTATCGGAATGAAAGATCAAGCGATTAAATATTGCGTGCTTGATGGAGGTTAGGTAAGACAAACAGAATGCTATGCAAAACTCACCACCTGATGGGAAGACAAGATACACACTCACACAGATAAACATATATGATGCAACACACACGAAGTATTAGTTCTTGATCAAACATAAAAATAGAAAATTACTTCTTGTCCCAACTGCAGCACTTGGCAGAAACATGTCATCCAAAGCACGGGCTAAAGCCATATAGCAGCTATGAGCATTCAGATCAACCTTTCTACCAATTGGGACACCATCCATGTTCACCTTTACAAACAAAGATGTTTTGGTAAATCCTTTTTCATTCGGAACATTGTTGTTCGTGCAGCCTTCATGGCAGGTCTTATCAGTATTCTTGATTTTACATTTATCAGCAGTCGAGAAGAGCTCTTCCGTGACCGGAGATTTTGCATGGCTCATCTGGCTGTTCATCCTATAAGTTCTGACAGGAGGCCATCCAACAACCTGACTGCTTCAAGGAAAAGGCACGAGAAAATGTTAAATCCCACTCGAGATGACATTTAAGAAATCACCAATCATCGAAAAAGTGTAGACAAGCAAAGCACAATTATCAGAAGGGTGCAGAAACATCGATAAACAGAAACTCCTTTAATATTTCAACTGCACTGCATAAAATAACTCAGTTCAGATGAGTAGTAGTCTTTGATTTAAAGCAGAAAAAAGATCCCACTATCCTGAAAGGATCTTACTTATCTCAGATCACAGAGCCCAAGTTTGCCTATGATGAGCGGATCTAATTGTATTAGTAGGATATTCGGGAAACAAAAACTCGTGCATCTGGAGCATGATAACATTTGATGAATCAGTTGTCATTTAGTTAATAAGCCCGTGCATATTGAGGAAATACAATCAAAGATCAACCTTTTTTAGCCCAAATTTGTTCGAATCGGTTTCTTCATTAAAAGCCTGGTGGGAAAATGTGATAACTAGCAGATTCTTCAGACAATAACTGTGGCAACTTTAAAGAGAGAAAAGTAGAAGGTTCTGAAAAGAGCTTTTATATGACTAAAAATTAAATAAATGCTTTAGTGGTGGAGAAAGGAGCAAGAATCAAAACATATGATCTAAGCTACAAGTTCATATAGAATCAACAAGGTAACACCAACTACAGCTTAATCACATCAATAAACAAGAACCAACCAAATAAGGAAAGAATAAAGAGACGAAAGGCATCAACAGCTTCCAAATTCAACCTTTCAAAAACTCCTATCAATTCACACAACACCAAAAAACTATTAAGATAACAAAACCATCAACTATCAGAGCCGATCAGAATCTTTAAAAAAATTCCATAATTTGCCAAAATCAATATCCATAAACAGATAATCATGTTCCCAACATTAATGAAATGTGGTAAGAAAAAAAAAATGAGAGAGAGAAGGGAATAACACCTAATAGCAGAACGGCCGGGCGGCGAACAGGGGGAATCAGCGGTTCTCTTAGAGCCGCTAGAATTCAATTTAGTGACGGACGAAGACGACGACGATGACGATGAAGCTTTAGTAGAAACCACGGAGGGGAAATCATTAGCAGTCAAGATTCGACCATAGTGACCCCAAGGAGCGGCGGGCGGCAGCTGCTTGGTCTTGGCCGGTCCACCTCCAAGACTGAGGCCGAGGCCCAATTCCAAGCCGGAGTCATCAGGGTACGATGAAGACTCCTTCGATGACATCATAGCGAGGTCCGGCTGGTTCGACCACACACCTCCGCCGTCGAGAAGAGCGGTTTGCATTAGAATGGAGTAGTGTTGAGGGGTAAAAACGAGGTGGGAATCTGCAGAATGGGGAAGTTTAGGAATAGGAAGATGGAGAGAGGAATATGGGGGCAGGAAAAGTAGGAAAGTTTGGCGGGGTTGGGGTAGGGTGAGGGGGACCCGGGTGTCGGGGTTGTGCGCCTCAACATCATTATAGATTTCTCCAAACACTTTGCTTTGCTGTTATTGTACCAACAAGAATGAGCTCCGGGAACCACCAACCTTCGCTTTTTCGCTCTTCTTTCACATCTCCTTCTCTCTCCTCTGCTTTTCTCTTTCATTTCATTACCCAAACACAGAGAAGATCAATCCCTCCCACACTATCACTCCAAACTCTTCACTAATACCTTCGTTTGGTTTCATTTTTATTTCTGATTAATATATGTATAAATATGTTTTGAGAAAACAGATCAAATGTTTAGCTATTATTATTTCGGATTCACACTTTTACTTATTTTATAGAATGTATTTTCACGAATTAGGGCATATTAAATAAATAAGTATAATATATACTAATGAATAAGTACAATATTTAACCTATATTATTTAATGAGCATAAACTAAAATTAATCAACCATAATATGAACTTTTTTAGAATTTAATTGAATTTTATATCAATAAAAGTTTGTTCAAACTCGTTTATCAAACAGACCAAACTTTAATTTTATAGAGTTCGATTAATGAACTTGTGAGACACTTAGTTATTTAAAATTAGTAAGAAATATAAAAGAATTAATTATATAAAAGTAATATGTTCATAATTTAAGAGTAAAAAAATATAAATCTTTTTAGTCATGATTTTTTTTGAATTAGAGCATGAATGTGAAAATTATATTAATTTTAAAATAAATAACTTTTTCTTTTAAAAAAGTAATAAATATTTTAAATATATATTCTAAATTTATAAAGTTTATTTAGACTTGATTAAATTCATTAATTTCAATTTATTTGACCAAAAAAAAAATCGAAACTTGACTCAATACTAAATGTGTCAAATTTGAGCACGATTTTACTCAGCTCAACTCTATACTAAAAACATATCAAATTTGATCACAATACTACTCAACTCCACTCAATTCCATTACACTTTTAAAGAAGATAATTAATCAGTCACATAACAGATTAACAAAAATAAATGGTTAGCATCGAATATGTGAATACCCAAACGGAAAATCACATGAATTAAATTAGAAGCAATGAGCTGTGCCAACTTCATGAACCATGTTTTTTTTTTTTTTATTAAGAAAATGAAAATCAAGTTTCGACATAAAATTAAGGTTTTCATTTAAGAATATAAAAAACTAAAAGTGCGTTATCCAACTGCACCCATCTGCTCAAATTTCACTTAGTTTTAGTTTAATTTATTCCATGTATGAATGTAAACTTCAATTATATAGACAAATAGAAATGGAGAATTTTATGTTGAATAAAATAATATATATATATATATATATATAGGGGAGTGATCAAGGTTGAACAAGTGTTTGTGACTGAACAGAGAATCAAATCTAACCATTGAAATTTTGGATCTACGTTCCAGATTATAGTTTAGCGTTTATCATTAAATAGTGTTGTTTATATCATTTAAAGGGTAGAATTGGCAAAAAAAAAAAACCGCACACTCTTAAAACTGCAAATGCGTAATTTATGGGAGCAGTTACCAAACGTGATCCAACCACGATCTAGGACAAAATTAAAGCGAATATTTAGTGTGTTAGGTGTGTGTCATTAATGATCTAGCAAATTCACGAATTAGGTCAAAAAATTTCAACGAAAGTAAGCTCCCAACTCGGCTCCTGCTTTTCGACGGCAAACAACTACCAAAATCCGGTGAGATTTATCATTTTTTCAAATTTTCGATTTCAAATGTTCATCTCAAACCAGCAAAAATGATACATTTTACTCATATTTTTTCTAGGGCTTAAAATAGATTTTTTGTAGCCTGCGTGTAGCATTTTTTCCCACTCAGTATATCAT
>JAPKLW010001965.1:21197-36489 GCA_026898455.1 Plectranthus barbatus | reverse complement strand
AATATAATATATATATATATATATATATATATATATATATATATATATATATATATATATATGTGGAGTAAATGTTATATATATATGTGGAGTCAATCTCATACTAAAAGTTAGTTTGTACTAAATAAGAATGAATCTACACCATTTATCTCAAAAAATCAATGGTTGAGATTAAAATATTTTTCGAGATTTTATGCTTTTTCTCTTTATAAATCATGTTTAATCGAATTAAATATAATTTATAAAGCAATTAAGCACGAACGGAAATTTTGTTTAATTTTTTATGCTTTAATCTCAACTATTAATGCTATCAATCTAATGGTTGTGATTCATTATTATTTAGCACAAACTTTAATTTTAGCATTTGATCATAACTCTCTCTCTATATTTATATATATATAATTCGACTTATAATATATTTATAATATTGATGAATAAAATTAAACATTTTAAAAATTACTAAAACATATAAAAATAAATAATTTTGTTAATTATATTTAATATTATAAAATATATATTATATGGTTTGTATATTGTGCGGGTCTAATTTAATAATATTAAAAAAGGGATAATGTGAAACTTGAAGAAAAAGAAATGAGTTGTAGCATCCGCGACAGGTGGACATGGAAGCCGTTGGTTGTCACCCTCAATTACCACTAACTATTTATTTACTTTCTACTAGGACCCTCCACCACTATTACATTTTTTTTTCTTTTTTCCAACATTCAACAATTTTATTCCAAATCCAATCACACCTCACTCTAATTTTAATACTCATTATTACAAAAGTTAAAATTAATTATCATATACTATACTCGGATTAATATCTATAAATGCAATGTTGGTTCGAGACCAGAGTTAATCAAATATATGCAGCGAAAAATTAAGAGCGAGTTCTTACAAATTTAAACTCGTGATTTTTTATCAGTTTATTTCTTTGAAAAGTTTACTAATCTGCGAGTCTGATTAATATCAAGTTCGGATATACACCAACACTATTGTAAGTTCGGATATACTCCAACACGCTATAGTGTTGGGTTTTAAATTATTGCAGAAACAAATAAAACAATAATGAATACAAGAATTTATAGAGGTTCGAACAACTGTCCTCTCTTCAGGGAGTAGCTCGAAATATACTAGCCTCAGGATTACAACCTGACAATCTATCGTAAGTTGGTGAATGCCCGTGTCCACTAGTTCACTTACTCACTCGCTCAGGGTCTCGTGCTCATTCGACACTCAGATCGGGAGTGTGGGCACACAACAAAGCCTCCTTCTACAAATGTTGGGAGCTTTTAAGTTCTTCCCGAAACTCTTCGAACTTGCGGCAAAAAGCTCGAAATATTTACAACTTGTAGATGGCAGCAACTGTTGTGGTCTTTCTTGAAGAGAAAAAACACCGAAATAAATTCAAGCTAAGAAGCTATGAGTCTCGTGTCCAGAGATTGGAACACGGTAAGCTATTACAAATAACCTTGAACAAGGGTGTTGAACTCTTGGAATCTATGTTCGGAGATTCACTTGAGTAAGGATAGTTGACTTTTGAAAATGAGCGAATTAGAAGGTTACAGTTGTGGCTTGGAGTTTGTTAGAGTTTGTATATGTTTGTTTGAGCTTGTTACATTCGTAACCTTCTCCTCTGATATTGCTTCAGCTATTTATAGAAAAGAAATAGCCGTTTAGAGATAATCCAAATTTTGAATTGTTCGTTAGGTCTCAATGTGATAGAGATAGGTTATTTTTTCATGCTCTGCCGCACCTACTCCGTCCTTTCCTGACACAGGGTGTTCACATCCTACTGTGTGTCAAAACGACTCGCCAGTCTAAGAAATCTTAAATTAGGTGTTTGAATTTTAGACTTTAAGGAAACTTATATTCCTTAAGTCCGACCTTTTGCGATTCCTCTGACTTGTCTTTTTTATCTCTATTCGTGATATGAAACTAGACTTGATAAATTGACGATGATCCAAGCTGGTGATATCTACCAGTTTATCTGAGTGGTAAGCTTCAGGCTGAAGTGGTTGTCACTTCGTCAGTTCGATGCATGAATCTTAGTTTCTTCTTCTCTTCATGATGTCCAAATTGGTGGCTTCGATTTCAAGTCCAGCTTGTCTTGATCACCTTCTTTACAACTCGATAAAAATCCTAAATGAATATTACAAGATTGTACCATCTAAGCTAATCTAGAGACTCTTTCTAAGGATAATTTCTATACATGTTTGACACATCAAAACATAAAAAGGTAAAGAAATTTCGAACCTAAATTCCTAACATATAATTTCCTTTAAATATTATGAATTAATAATCAGATATTAACTAATAGGTTGAATCAAACATAAGTTGCACGTGTAAAATTATTTCAATCATAATAAATTGAGAATTTAGAAACGTATCAAATAAAACTAATAAATTTAATTATAAAGTAGAGGGTGGGTGGAAGAAATGATAGTAGAGAATTTAGGGGAGTTCATGATTTGGCCGAAATTGATTAAACCGGCCAAATCGGATTAATTTGGTCGGTTTGAACAGTTTGAAATTTAATTTTCAAACTGATGATTTGAAAATTTGGAAACCGGTTAAATTTGATTTGGTTACGGTTTGGAGACTCAAACCGGACCTTTTTATATATATATATATATTAAATATATTGTAATTAATTAATATAATTTGTAGTTCATTTGTTAAGTTTCTACTTTTTTTATACAATTAACCCATGTTTAAATTTTTTTGCCAACATACTCTAGTTTTAGTTTTAATTTTTTTTTATCAAAAATAAATAGTAATAAGTATTAACATTAAATATTATTATTTTATATAATTTCTTTATGATAAATTAAGTATGAACATTATTATTATAATTTTACATGTCACTTTCGATTTTTCATTAAATTATAAATATAATATTTTTAAAATTAAAATTATATTATTATAAGTAGGAACAAATAATAGAAATCAGTTAGTTTATATTTAGGCCCTAGTTTTCACAAATTATAGTAGATTGTTGAAAGTTGAAACATATTTCATTTCAAAACGTTAAACCGGTCGGATCAAATCGTATAGTTGGTTTTGTTTTAAAAAATTATTTGGCCGGTTTGGTTTGAAAATCTTCAAACCGTACCTATTGATTTGGCCGAAATTTTTCTTCTTAACTGGCCAAACCGGACTGCAAACACCCGTAAAAAAATCTATAATCAGAAACTCCACATGAAATATTTCCGAAGAGATAATTAGGGGTTCAAATTAAAGCATCAATAATCAAGTTCCTCGTGTGCCACCTATTTGAAGGAAAAAATGGAGAAAAATGATAGGTATATTATTTTAAAGTTGAAAACATCAATTGAGCATAAGCAAAATAATTAACCACTTGCATTCTAAAATTGAGAACAAAAGGATAAGTAATTACATATGATAGTATTACATATTCGGACTGAGAATTTGAGATTTTACAGCTTATGAATAATATTACAGACATACATATCTCCACTTTCCAATATATCCATCCTACTGTTGTCTAACTAATGAACATATTTACACAACCTTCTACTTGCTTGAGAAAGGTAAAAGCACAACACACACCCTCACGAGCAGCGTAGAACTTTGTCATATCGAAGAATCATCGATACCCAACAACAGAATCTCCAAGCTCTACCTACCCTACTACCATCTTTCATCTCCACTCCAGTTGTTCTTCTCCTTTGGCCCAGTAGGGCCGTCTTCTCCATACAACTCCAATGGCAGCTTGCTCACAATGTTGCTCATAGAGTTTCGAAACAAGGGAGGCAACCGTTTGATGATCTTTTCCAACTCTGTTTTCGAATCATACACAATTGTTGGCCCCCATTTTCTCATATACTGCAACCAACAGGGTTCTTTCACAACCCCATCTCCAAGATACTCGGCCGCGATGATTTCGTACTTCCTGCTTGAATCAACATAATAGCCACTGCAAGCAGCATCGTTCCTCACCCCGACCCCCAGTTTCAATGAACCCTGAATGAAGGTTCCTGGGTGAGGGTAGCTAGCATGGCCATTTCTTGATGAATACACTATGGCCTTGTTCCCCTGGATAAACTCCAAATCACAAACATCTACCCATTCGCCTCCGCTATGCTGCGAAAAATATATGCTCCACAGCTCACCGGTGAAGTTGCTAATCCGGAGAGTGAAGTGCTCCCAGTCACCTACATGCTGGCCAACCTTGCTCAGAGGAATGTTTATCATCCCCACCTTCAGTGTACCCGGCCCGTTGAAAGGGCAGAATACCCACATTGCTACATCAGTAAATGTGCCTCCAAAAGCCGGTTTAACATGCAGGTAAAGTTTTGCACTTTCTAAGTTTCCATGCTTAACTTTCTCCCTCCTCCCATCACAAGGCAGATCTATCCAGTAATGACCATCATTTGTCCCTCCACCCGGAAGGTTGGAACCTTCAGCGTCAATGGCCTGTCCATTGGAGTCATTTCTGCTGTACAACAGTGCTCCATTTCTGAAGAACCATGAAACTGAAGATGGAAGATATATCTCATTAGGATGAAAGAATACGGTAGGTCCATAATGCTTGGCCAGTGCATGAATTTGATCCACGTTGGGCATTGCGTGTAAATTAATATCCAAATTCTTCAAGCAAGCAATACTCAGCTCTTCCCCTAAACTACAGGATGTACTGCAATAAAAGGTACCCACAGAAACGCCTCTCCCATAAGTCCCACGATGTTGAGGCCTCACGTTCCAAACTGTAAGAGGCACTCTTGAAAACTTAGAATCAATGCCTGCTATCAGGCGACAGGCCTGACTTGTATCAGCTATGTCAGCACGAACACATTTCACCTCGTCCAGTTCTGGTTTCTTTGACTTATTGGTCACCATAAATCCCAGTGCTTTATAGCCCTCTGGTGGCTGTGGTAACCAGAAGTAACCACATCCATCAAAGTTCTCATCATCTCCGTCGTATGAGCTCCATACTAACGAATAATCCACAGGATCCATGAGAGGTGACATAGAGTCAGTATTGTGGGCCTGACCAGCTGCTTCCCTAGCAACAAGAACGAAGCCTCGTAAAGGCTTTTCATCTGATTGAGAATAGTGGCCAAGACAAGAGAATCCATCAGGGATTAAAATTGGTTTATAAAAGCTAATGCTGCGTTTCCCATGCATGGACGGATTGGAACCCCAAACAAACTCAAAGTTAGTTATTTGGCAAACCTCTAATTCTCCTAATTTAATCCTTGAGGTAGCAAATCCTGAACCTGTATAACACACATTAATAAGATCCATGAAGATATCTGCCCAAAACACTCTTATTCAAAAGACTGAATCGAAAACAGTCAATAGACACTGCATCAAACATATCATCATGATAATAAAACGTGATATGGCGACAGAAAAATGTTGATTCCTTGAGTGGTCTCAAAGAGGAAGTGATTCTTTGAATTTCCAGGAAGTAAAGTAACCACTATATCCACATCTGGATCAAGAAAAGCAACAACATATCAACACTTCATCCTAAGCCAATGTACAAATCAAGAAACCAATAAAGCATAAAAAAAGAACAGACAAGATCCCACTTAGAAACTCTTGTATAGATCACAAACAATAAATCTTTTTCCAATTCTTAATAGTAATATATTAGGCATTAGCAGAAGTTAAAATACAACGATATCTGAATAACTATAAACCTCGACATCATTTCCCCCCAAGAGAAACCTCACAACAATCTGCTTGATTATTATTAGCAAGCCATAGGCATTAGAATTATTAGTCACACATCTACAAGACTAGTGTTAATTACAATCAATACTGGAGATTTTAAAAAAAAAAATAACGGCGTCTCAATAATGAAATCTCTCTCCTACACAAAGCATAGTTCATAGTTGCATTCAAAGAAGAAAAAAAAAAGCAAAACCAAAGAAAGAATAATGCGTACACGAAAAATAAGCAATATCCTACGATAATGTTCATGCAACACTTAGTCAGGAAATACGCAAACAATTCAAAACGTAAAGCAACATAGAGTAATCAACCGAAATCACGACGAACGTACCTTGGGGCCATTGCGGAAGGGGTTCGGGCAGAGAGAAGATATCCGGGTCGGGTTGAATGAGATCGGTGACTCTGCTCCATGAGAAACAATTACATCCCATCGTCTTATTTACGATTCTGCGTACAAGACTACAATTCAAGATTACACCAAAAACCAACTGAAAAATCGTCAAGATTTTGGTGAGAACCTTTGAATCGCTCAGCGTATCGGAGGAATCTAATCGTCGATTATTTGGGAAATGGTCATGCGTTATTCGCCTCTGTTTCTTCCTTGTCATAACGATCGTCGTCGTCGCTTGTGATGACAAACGCAGAGAATGATTGATGAGACCCGCTGTCCGACCCGGTTTGATTGTGGTCGGGTAATTGGATCATCCCTCTCTTTTTATCGAATTGTGTGGAAAATGGGTCAATCAATAAATATTATGCACCACTTTCCTCTTTCCCTTTTTTATTGCCCATGCTTTTATAATGTTGATATACCTTCAATATTTTAGGATTATTTCTTAAAATATAATACTATCTCCGTACCAACAATTAAATTGATCATATTTTATTTTTCGTATATTCTACAATACTAATTCACTTTTTTAAAATAACAAGTAATTATATTCATCAATAAAATATTCATCTTACTATCATTCACATACCTTAGTTTTTGTATCCGGTCAAATATGGATAATTTAACCGGAACGAAGGAAGTAATTACAAGTAAATTTGAGTGAGTCTCGTAACACACGTGCTTTTGAGATACATTAGTACCATTCTCATTGAAATGCGTCATATCTCAGTGTCTCACCGTCTTATATAAATTTTTTATCAATAAATTAATACTACCTAATAAATTTAGACAAGCTATAGTATTTATGTATTCTCTCTCTTTTTTCCTAATTGATGTATACAATTTAAATGAAAGAGTTTGTTATAGGGTATTCAGGTAAGTCTTAATTATTTCAAATAACCATTTTAATAGAACACATATCAAAGCTAATTTTATCATGTCATCACAATTTAAGCCAAAAATACAAGTTTTAACATTGGAATTAGTTTTAAAATGATTTGATTGCAAATATTTTAATACTAATGTCAAATCTATTGGTTAAAATCGATTTTTAACTAATTTTATTGATATATGAGCCTAAATGTATTATTTTCCCCCTAAAATAAATTATTAGGGTAGCACTCATTTTTTTTTAAAAATTAAACGGAAAAAATTTGAAGTCTCACTCGCCTTTTTTTAAAAAAATGAATATTGTGTGAGATAGTGGGGTCCTCTGAGTGCGAACCGAGTGGGATCGGATGCGACTCGGTCGCACTCATTGATTTTTTTATTGTGTGGCCCACTGAGTGCGAACCAGGTGCCACCGAGTGAGATCGGTAGTGACACGGTCGCACTCATTTATTTAATTTTTTTTAAGTGTTGTGATTATGTGGGATCTACCGAGTGCTACCAAGTGGGATCGGTGGCGACCTGGCCGCACTCATTTAAAATTTGACCACAATTTTTTTAAAAATTTGATCAAGTCACACTCGGTCGCACTCGGGGTGGCAATCGTGTCAGCCACTGACTCAGTGTGGCTCATTGTCAGTGAGTCTCACTCGGGGTCGCTCTCGTCGTCTCACTCGAATTTATTTTTTTAAAAAACATAGAATTATTTTATATATATATAAATGGGATCGCACTCGGTCCCTCCGACATATTTATTTATAATTATTATTTTAATAAACAATAAATATAAATAAATCTGAAAAGTTATGACACAAACCTGCAAAATGTACTTTTGGCTAAATTTAAAACATATACATAAAAGTGGCTAAAATTGATATGTATTATAGCCAAATTTGCTATTTCAGAATTTTTCTCTTCAGGAAATCATGTCTCATATTGGACAGAAACTTTGAATATAAGAGTTCATCGGAGTGACAATTATTGATACGACACAATAATCAAACATTATACTACAGAATCTTATCGGATTAATGCAATAAAAAATTAATTTTTTTAGATAAATTCCAATTGGGTGTAGATTGGATCAGATAATTCATATATCAGATCAAATTTAAATATCCATTAATTAATTAATAAAAATATATTATTTTTATATAGTGATTGATATATAATATTTAATAATTTGATATATTAGTTTTGGGCTACTTTTCAAATAATAAAATCTCTTAATTCTTCTTATTTATGTTTTTTCAAATTCCATCATATTTTTCAAATATGTATTCCATTATCTCATTGGATGTTTATCTGATTAAATTTTTATAGCATCACTCGGATTAAATCTTTATTAAACTAGTATGGCACCCGCGCCGATGCGCGGGACAATTAATTAATTTATTTGTTATAATGTGTTCACTTATATTTGTATAAAACATGTAAAATTAAGATATATATACATATATATATATATAGGGAGTGACTCACATACTAAAAATTAGTTTGTGCTAAATAGGAATGAATCTACACCATTCATCTAAAAAATTCAATGGTTGAGATTAAAATATTTTCCCAGATTTTATGCTTTTTTACTTTATAAATCATGCTTAATCGAATTAAGCACGATTTATAAAGCAATTAAGCACGAACGAAATTATGCTTAATTTTTTAATCTTTATGCTTTAATCTCAACCATTGATGCTATCAATCCAAGGGCTGAGATTCATTCCTATTTAGCACAAACTTTAATTTTAGCACTTGAGTGAATCTATATATATATATATATAAAAGATAACATATGTGCACAAATATATAATATATTTTATACATTTTGAAATACTTCCTAATATACAACATTAGCAGTACATGAAATTCTAAGAATATCATCATCACTTGCTAATATCTTGAGGCTGCTTCTAGTTGTAATTCTGGAAACAGCAACATATAATTGACCATGAGTAAAGACAAGTTTCTTCAATAAAATGCCAACACATGATAAGAATTGTCCTTGACTCTTGTTAATAGTCATGACATATAAACAATAAAAGGGAACTGTCTTCTCTGAAACTTGAATGATAAATGTATATCAGAAGGTGTGCGGGTCATTCTCGGAATAAAAAAAATTCCACTTGAAGTATTTTCAGTTAGTATCTTAGCTTCAATAACATGATTGTCAAGCCTAGTGATAATTAGATGGGTTCCGTTGCACAATCCAACAAAATGATCTATATTTCTCAGTAGCATAATGGGAGTACTCACTTTAAGCGTCATCTTATGATTTGACAATTTCGTACATTTCAAGCCATTCAAATATCCAAGTGCGTGCAAATCAATCAACACATTCATCAGTCCATTAGATTTACATATACTGCCTGAACTTAAATAAACCCTACTGTCAGAGGTATTACAATCCATCATGTATTGATTCATCGAATCAATAATATCCATTGTTGTAGCCAAAATTGCTCTATCTTGCAAATATGATAGATCATTATTTCCAGATAATACATTAGGATACGTGTTTTTGACAATTGCCTCTACAGGGTCTCCAGAAAAGTTAAGGTAAATATCATAAGTATTTGGACATTTTCTTATCCATCATTATCACCATCTCCAATTGATGCAACCCACTTTGAGAATGTTTTTAATTCAAAGGCTTCAACTTCATAGCTTATATTTTGGAGTCGCATATATTTCGTCAACCTTAAAACTATCACATCTTTCCATAAATATGATGAATTGATAGTGGCATTTACAATGTCTTATCTTTTTTCCTTCGGTATAACAGACAATATTTGTCTAAAATCACCACTAAAGACCATTATTTTTCCACCAAATGGTAGCTTGCATGATGAACTATTCTTAAACTGCATCAGATCCTTCATGGTTCGACCAAGAGCTTCAAGATAATACTTGTGCATCATAGGAGCATCATCCCAAATAATAAGCTTGCAATTTATAATCAATTCAACTAATGGAGTTCCTTGTTTTATGTTGCAAGTTGAATTCTCACAAAGAGTCAGTGGAATGGAAAATTTCGAGTGAGCAGTTCTTCCACCAGGCAACAACAAAGATGCTATTTCGCTTGAAGCAACATTTAGAACTACGTGGCATTTACATTTTATTGCAGCAGATAAGGTCTTTCAAAGAAAAGGTTTACCGGTACCACCATAACCACAGACAACGAATACTGCAGAACCATCAAATTTAGCTTTTTCCATAATTACATCGTACACATGACGTTATTCATCTGGTAGCTTTTCCAAGCAGTATGTAAGTTTAGATGCTAATTCTTCATGATTATAGTTCATTTCATCCGTTATTAATCGATTCCCACTTCCAAAGAAATATTGTGAACTTGTATAGGGAATCTCACTGAAATCTTCAAGATTTTTTTCGGTCTTTTGCAATATTTTCTCATGTTCAACCAACGTAAGATACTTTATATTGTGTGTGTGTGTATGAAAAAAAAAAGAGTTATATACCTGGATTTGCAGAATCTTTGTACATTTTATAAAGTATATCATCCCAAAGATAAGTCCAACACATCTCTCATACAACTTCGGGTTTGCTCATCGACGTTGTAGTGAGTAGATTGCAAAATAATCGTCTAATAGACTCTGAAGTCCCCCAATTACTTTCTTCTGTTATTCCATTAATGAACATTCCAACAAACATAAAGCAAAACATGCATCTTAATATGACTCATATTGAACTCCATCTATAAACATTATATCCTCGTGGCATTCAGCACCACGAACAATATTTATCAACATTCTGATATAGTATAAATCACCACTTCCTGGTGGAACATAGTAGCATATTCCTATTCAAAAACCCTGTTTCCTTTTAATCCATTCTCTTATTTTCTTTTTCCACACAAATTTTGTTGGAAATCAAACTAATATGTTTAAATGTAAACAAATATTCACAACTTCATAAGTGATTCAAACTTTTTAAGTCTCTCATCAACAAAAAAGAACATATTTACTCCTCCGTAGGCTATGTTATAATAATTTCTCAAATATATTTTCAAACATGAATTTTAATGGATTAGTTGTAAGCCGGATAAATGGGTCTTGTACTTTTTTGCTCTAAATTGAGGTGTGTGGTGTTGTTTCAATACCTTTTACACATGTGAAGAAAATCAAATCCACTTTATAATATATTCGAATTAAATTTATTTTAGTATAGGGCAATTATGTATATATATCTCTCAAATTATGGTAATTTATAGAATTCTATCAAATACTATTAAGTTTATGTAATTTTATCCTACATTATATTTATTTATGGAATTTCATCCCAATCCATTTGACATCATCAATGTAATGCCACATTGTTTATATATTATCATGTTGGCAGTCCACATCAAAGGTTGATGTGGCAATTTTTTTTAATTTTTTTTATTTTCTACATATTCTATTATAAAAAGTTATAAAATTTAAAATTTTGTAAGTTAATTTTATAACTGAAGTTAATCATTAATTCTATTATATTTAAAATTTTTTAAAATTCAAAATATAATTGATGGGCACAATCCACTTTTGAATTTTAATTATCAAATTTATTATTCAATAACTAATATTAAGTTCTCATTATTTAATTTACATCTCCACTGTCATATCTGTTCCTTTATCTTCGCCGTGCCTTCCAACATTTTTCTCATTATTTTTTACGTCTCTATCTAAAAAATTTATGCATACTTTTATTCAACATTCCATCAAATTAATTTGTAGTTTTTTATAACAGCAATTTTTTTATTTTGTTGGTGTCGCCGCACACTACTACCACTTTCATTTATAGTTGTCATGCGCAAGCCATTAGTATAAGTTTATGAAATAAGCTTTATCTACAAATAAGTATAGGAAATTAAAAGTCCTAAACATATTTTTTAAAAGAATAACTTTAATATTAATATTTTAATTTTAATTAATGATCTTATTTAGCTAAATGAAATTTTATTTGATATTAATTATTCGATAATAAGAAATTAGTATTAACTATTGAATATTAAATTTGATAGATGTATTTAAATTTAAGAATGCAACGTGTCGTCTTAAAAATCCAAAAAGAATTTAAAAATTTTACATAAAATTTAAAATTAACGTAAAAAATAAATTGTATAGCTTTTCTAATAAAAATATTTAGAAAATTAAAAATAAATATTTTCCACATCATATATCCATGTCAACTCAAAGGCTGATGTGGACTTCCAACATGGCATTTTATAAATGATGTGGCATAAAATTGATGAAGTCAAATATTAAGATGAGATTTCATTAATAAAAATAGTGTATGATAGAAATCCATAAATTTAAAAGTATGGGATAGAATTCCATAAATTATCATAGTTTGGGATAGATATACATGATACTTGGACACTTGCTCATCAAACTTGTCTTTCTTCCCTCGTACATAATTACCCTTTATTACCCTTTAACATAAATAATGAAATAAGTGAAAAAGTAATATTCATAATAAATTGAACTAAAGAAGATAATTATTTATAGATGGGAAAAAGTTTCAAAAGATATCAATATGTCAATACTGTTTAAATCTGACTATATTTGAGGAATATTGTTATTAGGCTAAGAATAATTAAATTGATATGTGAATTAAAATAAATAAATTTTATTATTACTTGAGTTAAATAAGTTAGTGCGTTAATTTTAGTGTAAATTAACGAAAAGAACGCTGGAAAATAAAAAACTAAGCTAATTAAATTTTTACTAATATATAGATAGATTTAAATAATTTGTACATTCTATAGGAAAAAAATATGGATATATTATTGAAAGTTTAAAAAGAAAGTGAAAAGATTTGGGAATATCTATTACAATATATTTATATAGGTATTTTAGTTATTTTATGGTTATTATATCAACTATAGTTTAGTTATTTTACGGTATTTTACATATTTGTCCCCCGATTTTGTTTTAATATATATATAGACTTGAGTTTAACCAATTGGATAAGCATATAGATCGGATCGATAAGATAAAATAATTTATTGGATTCAATTTGCCACCCCGAATTAATATAATTCCATTAATATTAGGCTTTTAGGAGATGCCAAAGCATGAAGTGCCACGAGATTATTTGATCCACAATAAATAATTAATAATATCTTATTATTGTAGGAAATGTAAAGTGAAAAGTGTTTTTTAAACTATATTAATTGCAACTTGCTATTTTCCCATACTGCATTTCCTACAATAATTTACTTTTTGTTTGCTTACTTTAATACTCCCTCCGTCCCAAGTAAATTGTCCACATTTCCTTTTTCGTCTGTCCCACAATATTAGTTCACTTTCCTAAAATAGCAAATTTCTCACACTCATCAATAAAATATTCATTCCACTATCACCCACTACTACTCACATGCATTGGTTATCGTGCCCGGTCAAACGTGGATAATTTGACCTGGACGGAGGGAGTACTAACTTTCGCTTTTCATTTTGGCACATTAATTTCGGAGTTAATGTTTAGCAGTTAATTATAATTAATAATAAAATTGACAATTATAAATAACTTGTTTAAGACTTAAATATAATTATCAATTTTATTATTAATTATAATTAACTATTAAATATTAATTTTAAAATTAATGTACCAAAATGAAAAGAGAGAGACAATTGTAGCAGGGAGGAAGTATTTTTTTAAAAAAAAAAATCTCTAATCGAAAATACTAATATTCAAAGAAAAGTTGCTCTGACTTCACCGCCGCATTATCATATTATTCACCACCACCGCAGTGCTTCATCTCTGCGTGTGTTGATAGGATTGCTATGGCGAATAAAGAAGTGCTGGTAATTACTGGGAAACGCGAGATGAGACAGTGGTCGAGGTCTGCTAGGGCTCAAGGTAAGACGATTGGCTTAGTCCCCACCATGGGATATCTCCACGAAGGCCATCTCTCTCTCATCAAACAATCCAAGCAGCACTCCGACCTCACGGTGGTCTCCATTTATGTAAACCCAGGCCAATTCTCCCCCAATGAGGACCTCTCCACTTACCCTTCAGATTTTATCGGTGATGTTAACAAATTGAAGGGCATTGCTGGCGGCGTTGATGTTATTTTCCACCCCACGAATTTGTACGATTATGGGGAACTCACGAATGCCGGCGACGAGATGAAGAATAATGATTTGGGAGAGGGGAAGGTGGTGTCTTGCGTGGAAAACAGTGGAATGGGTCATGAGACGTGGGTTAGAGTTGAAAACTTGGAGAAGGGGCTATGTGGGAGAAGTAGGCCTGTTTTCTTTCGAGGGGTTGCCACCATTGTGGCCAAGCTGTTCAATATAGTTGAACCTGATGTTGCTGTGTTTGGGAAGAAGGATTATCAGCAGTGGAGGATTATACAGAGGATGGTGAGGAATACTTCCCTTTTTTCTCTGCTTTAGAAATTACAATTGTTGATGATTCTGGTCTCACATTGTAAGTCTGTCTATTTTCTTATTTGATTATTCATCTAAATCATCTGTGAAGATTAGGGGCCCCTACTAAAAAAAAAATTCAGATTTTATACTCTGATTGATATTATGTGTTTGAGTGTTTCTTCACCCTGCCTAAAAATGCTATCTTTCAGGTTAGGGATCTGGATTTTGGCATAAATGTTATAGGTGCAGAGCTGATGCGTGAAGCTGATGGGCTTGCAATGAGTTCACGTAACGTGCGGCTTTCACCTCAAGAAAGGGAGAAGGTAGTAGTTTCGTTTGATCTCTTTTCTCAAGTATTAGATATGTGGGCATTACTGTAGGGCCATTATGAACATGGACAACTAAACATGCTTAGTTTTAGAAGGGAATTGTCTTTAAATCTTGCACCATAGAGTCACAGCTTATGGATTACAGTCTACAGATAATCTACTGTTGGTTTTTCTGTTGAAAATGTTGGGGGAACCATACCCTTTCCCTCCATAGAAGTGTGAAAGAAAACTCCTCTAAACCAAATTCTATTATGTGCAGTCATTATCAATTAGTAAGTCACTCTTCAATGCTAAAACTGCCGCAGAAAAGGGTCAACTTGTGTGCAGAGAGTTGAAGGACTCAGTTAAACAGGCCATACATGAAGCTGGGGGAAAAGTCGATTACGCCGAGGTTAGGCTTCATAACGTTAAGGATTAGATTCACATAAGAATCAATCATCCATCCTACTTTGAAGTATACGTATTCATTTGCTGTTTATGTTCAAAAAGAGAAATAAAATTGAATAATTTTGGCAAGACAGATTGTAGACCAAGAAAGTTTGGAAGTGGTGGAAGAGATCAAGAAGCCTGCTGTGTTCTGTATTGCTGCATGGTTTGGA
>JAPKLW010001965.1:0-20797 GCA_026898455.1 Plectranthus barbatus | reverse complement strand
AAGAGATCAAGAAGCCTGCTGTGTTCTGTATTGCTGCATGGTTTGGAGATGTGAGGCTCGTTGACAACATGGAAATCAATGTGTAATAATACATCAGTTGCAGAAAATATGTAATAGAGCAACGGTCAGTTAGGAGGGAGGCAGAAGATATTCATGGTACTCGTATCCATCCCTTCCTGTCTCTAATGATGAGGTTAACTGCAAAATAATATGCATTTCATTTTTCACTGCTGTTTTAAAGACCCAACTCTCCTTTTATCTGTTTTATCATGAATTATTCAGCTTGGACCTGCTTTGTTGAAACAGTTGTACTGTCATCGAAAATATGTAAAATAAAGATAATTATGAAGTAATTCGCATTGACATCAAATACAGATCCTTAACATTCATTTAATTCAAATTATTGAATAATCATTTCCATTACACTTTATGATATCATCAACTCTTTGCATTTCATGATAAACTGTAACTCATTCAATAATAAATGATACTAGTACAATTGTATTGCATACTTCTCTTTCCACTTTGGAGTGAATGATAATTTTCATAAACAGCCAAAAACATTTTTCACTATCAATACTTTCTTTTACATTATCAGGCATGGATTCTCTGGTGTAATGTGTAGTAGGGGGAGTTTGCTGGGCTGGAGTTGGAGCAACAGCAGGGGAAATGCCTGCAGGAACTGGATCACAAAGGAATATCAATAGAAATTAATTAGACAAATACACTTGTTTTGTAACAATCACCAAGTTGGTTTCTAGCCTCAGTTCAATACACATAACAGGAAAATCTTTGATTCCATTTTGGAAATATAACAGAGCTGTTTTACCCCCTGATTACAAATTTTCAATATCTAAGAATTTTGAAGACTTGCAACTTGATCAAAGAAATCCATCTGTGTGTTAACAATATAATTAGCAAGTACAAAAATGCAAAACCTAAAGTAGTAGACAAGAAAGGCCAATTTCAACTGATACTGCAGGAAATACAACCAAAAGCAATGGAACAAACCTGCTGTGCACAACCAAGGTTCCACTGTTGTGCCTGAGTTTGCTAGTCTTGAGGTTGTACACCATAACCTGCTAACTAATAATTTGGTGTGGCCGGCAGGTCGGGAATGCACTCGGTCAAAAAAAATGTACAAATAGAAATAGGTGATTTTGCTGTGCTTTCATGGTTCAAGAACAATTTCAAATGCTGATAATCCACCTCCTTTTTCACAGATTGAGTGTCTCAATCTGTAAATTTAAAATCTAAAATAAGCCCAAAAATTGTATGCACAAACAGCATCTCTTAGATACAATATCTGAAGCTATAGGTGACATATAATTACATAGCACATCTGTTGCTTTATAAGGCTACATGTAAAAGAAGTGCAACTATAAATCCTAAGTTGAAGTCCATATTGACAACTAAAGATATTGCTCAGCCCTGTTGCCATCTTTGCCCATGCACTTTGGTAAAATCTAAGTGGTAGGGTAGGGGCCATAAGAGCAGCTAAAAGTGTGCCCCCACATTGTAAAAGTAAACACAGCCAAGATAGGCAAAATACAACTAGAACAATATTTATGGCTCAATTTTACATTCAATACATTGATCAGAAGCTGCAAGTGATGTTATTACCCCCAAGAAAATGCTCGGCTCCAGAAATGTCATTGTGTTGCACTCTGAATCAAGGAGCAAGAGATGGATCTTTGGCTGCCTCTGCAAACATCGCACAATTAAACCACCACAAAACAAGTTTTCATTTACTGACGAAACAATTGAACTCACAAAAGTAATCCTTAACTACTATTAAACAAGTAACACGCAGAAATATTACTTCAATGTCAAGCCTCAACCAAGAAAATTTTAATGACAGTCACATGCATTCTTCTTTAACACAATTAGATTCCATCAAAAGATTAACACTTCAATGTCTGCATTTAAATGCAAAGGGAGGCCAGCTGGAGGGGCCATGCAATGGAATTGGAAACAGATAACATGATACGAAGCAAAAAGTGCTTACAGATATTTACATTTTAATATCCTTAAACAATGAAACAAGGAAAATGTAATTATTTTCTGTAATAAAAACAATAATCTAGCATGCTAAGTAAACCATTACATATGCCAACTGAAAAGAGAAAATAAAAGCATGATATTGATGTGTACATTTCACTTAATGGATATATAGCAATAACATGGGCACTGTTCAAAAGTTGTGAGGATAAATAATAGTAATTCTCTTCTATGGTACCTAGTCAAAGTAAATAACTTTATCCTTTGCTAGCTAGCAAATTTATACTCACCATGAAACACACTCAGCTTCTTCAATAAATCTATTAAGGTGAATGGATGCAAACAGAAATATCGAGTCAAAATCCCGTACTCCGTACCTTAACTAACACTTGAGTAGCATGAGCAAGCACGTTTTTCTTGAAGCTCCATACTGCCACTAACTTCTTACAAAAAGATATTGACAAAAGGTGGTGTAGAGAGTAATAGTTTTAGCTTTTTACATTGTAATAAAGCGATTTTAGGTACTTTAACAAAAGCAACTGCACAATTATGAATTCATATACACAGTTTTTTATGCCACTATCATAAAGCGCCAGTTCTTACAATTAGTGCTTGCTCCCTTTCTTCTGAAATAGACAGCTCATTTTTTTTTTTTCAATTCAAGTAAAAAAAAGGTAAAAGAAACTATAAATTACAACAATAAGCTTGAAGAGGAAGAAAAGTTTTACATCATTTATAACCAACTGAAGCTAATATCCCACATTCACAACCCCCATCCTCTAACAAATCCCTCGCCTTGGTCCTTGTTTCCTGCCAAAAAAGATGACACACTAAATCATCGCTTACCTGTGTAAGTTTGAGGTTCAGAATAAAATTCTTTTAAAAAGAAGATGTATGAAACCATCTCCAGAGCATAAAAGTATTTTATAGTTGATTATGCCTAATAAATCTGATTCTATGAAAGTAGACTAAAATGTTGAAATATAAACTATTACTATTAACAGTAAAACTAGTTTCTCTTTAATAAGCATCTTATTAAATGAAATTACATATATCATATGTCTAGAGATAATAAAATAATAAAAATTAAGATATAAAAATAAAAAATATTAGAACAGATTGTAACACTGAACAATGCATGCAGTTGGAGATGCAATCACGGCAGAAGATAAAAAAAATAATAAATAAATCAATAGTTTGGTTGAGAAGATGTGATTCATGTGTATACCTTCTTCCATCATCCACCATATTTGTAAACACGGTGCTTTTTCTTGAAAACTGATTTTGTGAACAGCAAACACGCCATTACCAGCCCCATCCCCACCAGCCCTCCAAGCACAATAGCAATTATCTTCTCCGTATTCCATCGCTCCCCTACACCCAATCAAAACACCCCTGGCACCAAAATTATTCAAATCTTGACAAATATATTTCAATATTCATAGATACAGACTCCATGATTGAATTATTGCGTTTGTTTTTTAATTTAATACGAAAGATTTCATTGTGAAAGCCAGAAGGATTGATTACCTGAAGGTGAAAACGTGGGCTGATTGGTGGCAACGCCGTTGGGATAATATGTGTAGCTAATGTAGCAAGCTTGAAGATATATCTGCGCGGAAATTGAGCTGCCGCACTCCGATTTCGCCCTATCGATCGCATTTTTAACGCAGCTCACGCAGTCGCCGCCGCTGAGATCACCTTCGCACTGGCCCAACATGTAGACCGACTCGTAAGCGCCGGCGTAGAACCCACCCGCTCCGCTCCCCACTCCTTTCACTATTTCCCCCAAAGCAAGATCCAATCTGTCCCCGAACCCAGACCCACTCGCCCGAGTCGACCCGCAAATCTTGTACAGCAACTCAACTCCACTCACCTGTCGAAACCCGGAGATCTCGTACCGCAGATAGCACCCATTGAGCTGGACTCTCGCGGCGATCGCCTCCCCGCAGAGCTTCTGCGCCAAATTGGGAGCTCTCTCGACGCACTTCCTGCAGTCGCCGCCGGAGAGATCGCCTCTGCATTGGAACAGGCCGTTGACGGCAGAGGACGTGCCGTCGCCCGACGTCGTTTTGTAGAACTTGGCGGCGGAGGATTGGGAGATGAGAGTGTCGAAGAGAGTTTGAAGCGTTTGTCTGTAAATCCCGTTGAAGTTTTGGAAGTTCTGGTCGGCGCAGCCTTTGAAGACGAGAGCTGAGTTGTCGGTGGCAGAGTTGACAATGGTTGAGAGATATAGCAAGAGGAGTAAGAGGAGAGATTGAGATGGACCCATTAGTTTGTTTGGGGAATTCCTTGAAGGGAGTAATGATTTCTTGGAAGATAAATATGTGGGGTCTTTGGGTTTCTGGGAACTGAGGTGGAGGAAGTTTCTGTTTGCTGTGTGAAAATCTGGCCGGGGTGGGGGAAGTGGCGGTGGCGGTGGCAGCAGCAGACAGATTCACAGTTGGCAATGTTTACAGATTTAATTTAATAGTCTCTCACTCACTTTCAACTACAAATTTAATATACATGCTTTCATATCAAAAGTATACCGTATTATGATTACTGAGTATTATTAATAATTTAGACTACCAAACATAATTTAATTATCTATAAATGATTATAGAAGATTCTAAAGATAATTCTTAATTTAGGACAAATTTTTTTTTAAAAAAACAGAACCTCAATATAAATTAAAAATTGAATAATATTTAAATTAAATTCTAAATAAATAATTAAGTTATTTTTCAAGTTCAAAATTAACAAATAACAATACTCCTAAAACTAATAACAAATTAGATATACATATTATGTTGTAGTCGACGGTACTCCTAAAATTAACATATTCAAGATATTTTGCTTGTAATATTATATAATTATTTAATAATGCAACAATTAATCCGGACTTAGAAGTTTAAGATTTGATAGCACCTTTAAACAATAAATCTCAAACTATTGCCGTGCTATTTAAATGTAATCATTTACTAAAACAGTTCACAAATTCGATTAAATAATAAGTGAAGTCAGGCAAAATTTTAGAAAATGAATATATCGCGTAAATAATAATAATAATAATAATTTATTTTTCACATTTTGAGCGTTAACATTAGGAATGAATGATAAAAGGCTTTCAGGGTCGAAGTTAGACACAAGGATTCATCTTGTGGTGCAAAATCCAAAGCAATCAATCAAAATCTAGTAATCATTATAAGCAACAACACATACTGCAATTAGCAGCAAATTTTTTTATGAGCCAAACTGGAAATGATTAAATGAATGTGTTAAAACTACTCTTCTGAATGGTGTTGTTCTACTCTCTTCGACAGAAAAAGGAGTCTGATGAAATACAATCAGATGGTAAATCTAGACTACGAGGTTACACACACACACAAAAACCATGGTACTGGTGTTATATATCATACAGCCGCCCTACAAATCGAATCACACCCCGCAAAACTGGATCGCGTAAGTCATCGATTCCTCCTTAATAATAGCCGGTGTAATACGTAGAAGGGGGAGCAGCAGGTGTTTGCTGGGCTGGAGTGGCGGCGACAGCCGGCTGCGCATAAGCCGGCTGGGGAAATGCCTATAGGTACCACAAGTAAATAACAGAAATTAATAAGAAGAATGCACAGGATTATGATTATCACTATGTTGGCTTCTAGCCTTAGTTTTTTAACAAAAAATATAAACAGGAAATGAGAAAAAGCTTTGATTCAGTTTTGATAGCTCAAGACAGAATAAAACAAATATAGCGTAACAATGTGATTTTGGATATAAAACAAAGCTGTTTCACCCTAATTATACTCATCTAAGCACGTTTTCAATATCCAAAAATTTTGAAGAGAACTGTGACTTTTAAGTTAATGAAATCCAATGGAACAAGGAATCTGTATGGTTGAGTATCGTGCAAGTAGTAATTGTAACAACATAATTAGCAAGGAATATTAGTCTAACTACCATAATATTAAAACAATAAATTTTATGCCACCTGAGCTGAATAAGTCTGAGGATAAGTTCCATAGGCCGCACTTTGAGGAACTGATGCTGGTGCCTGAGGATGTGCATAATTTGCACCATAACTCCCATATGTAGCCTATATGCAGATAAAATAAATATCTCGAGGAAATTAGCGATACAAAGACTGTTAAGAATACAAAAATTCATAACCTAAAGTAGTGACAGGAAAAGCCAAGAAGATGAAGCAAACAATGAAAGAAACCTGCTGAGCATAACCAAGGTTCCACTGTTGTGCCTGAGTTTGTAAGGCTTGAGGCCAGGCTTGTGGTTGTACACCATAACCTGCTGGCCACTGATTTGGTGTACTGGGGTATGCACCCATCACAGACGGTGCAGAAGACGAAACAAGTGATTTTGCAAGTTTTGCTCTGTCTGAAGCCAGATAGTCCTCGGCATGACGCTTCTTTGACTCTATTGTGCTTTTATGGTTCAAGAACAATTTTGAATGTCGATAATCCGCCTTCTTTACAGATTGAGCATCTCCAAAGAGATCCAAGAACTGCAAATTTCAACACTCCAAAATAAGCCCAAAAATTTCCATGCACAAACATAAGAAACAGCATCTTGTAGATACTATATTTGAGGCAAATTGATAAAAGATGAGGGCTATAGGTGGCATAAATTAAACAGCAAATCTGTTGCATTTGCAGTGGTGCAGTATAAGAAAACATGCAAAAGAAGTGTAACTATAAATGCTAAGTTGAAGAAGTCCATATAGTACAACTTAAAATATCGCAATCTGCCTTGTTGCCATATCTGCCAATGCTTTTTGGTAAAATATAAGTGGCAGCACATAAAGAAACATGAAAGAACATGTACGAGAAAATTAACATTGGATACTGAAGTAACAAATACGAGTGACTAAGGGCGCCCCCACATATTAACAGTGAACACAGCCAGGACAGGGAAAATAAAAGAATATATACAGCTCAATTTCATGTTCAAGATATTGTTCAGAAGCTGCAAGTGATGTTATTACCTCCAAGAAAATGCTCGACAATTCCTCCCGTTCATCAACACTTGCAACACTAGGGTTGTCAGGACTTGGAACAATATATTTCTCAACCAAAGAATCTAGATATTCTATTTGCTTTGGAAGATTCTGAATTGACTCCAAGTGTATCATGGCCTGCAGTAGTTCAAAGTTATCATATGAATCCAAAGGGAAATGCTATGAAAGGAATCGGAAGACACTTTCACTTTTCACATAGACATGCAGAATCAGTTCATCCTTCTGCATAACCAAGTTTGGATAAGAAACCTAGAGAGGTAGTGAAAGATTAAGACAGAGGCAATGAAGGTAAAAGGTAGAACCTCCAGAAGCGGTTTTGACAACGGTGCACTTTCCACACCTCGAGTAAGAATCTCTCTTGCCATATCAACATTACCCAAAACCTTCCATAAAAAAATTGAAGGTTGTATTAGATGGCATATGGCCCACACCCAAAACAACAAGAATAACAGTGAATCCTAGTAAACAACAAAATACAAAATGTACCAAAAACACAAATCGCGAGTACTGAGCGAACAACAAAGGCAAAGTCTGTGATTGCTCCTTTCCTTTCTCAATAGTAATTGCCTGCTCATACAAAGAACAAGCATCCTCTAACTTCCCCTGTGAAATGGAAAACAGATGTTAAGAAAGTGATAGCATCATAGCAGAAATGTTGACCTCTATGCAGAAAAAGTCAGAAAATCTTACAAGTCGGTGTTCCATGTTTGCATGCTTGATTATAGCTTCTAGAAGCCCAGGTGAAATTCCAGTGTGCACAAATTGATAAGCAGATCGAGCTCCAGCAATGTCATTGTGCTGCTCTTTAAATCGAGCAGCAAAAAGATGGATCTCTGGCTGCCTCTGCAAACATTACATAATTAAGCCATAAAACAAGCTTCACTAATTGATGAAACAATTTAACAAACAAAAGTAATTATTTGAGACTGTTAAACAGACAAAAGCCGAAAAACTACTTAAATAGCAAGCCTCAAGCAGGAAATAATAATGCGACAGTTGCACACATTCTTCCTTACACAATTAGAATCCATCGAGGAGAGAAAAACTTAATAAAGTTCATAGCATTTAGAGAATTTATATTGCAGGCTATCAAGCCTAACATAAAAAGGAGCATACCATTCCAAATACAACCAAGAACTTTTTATGCTTTTTCTGTTATTTACATCAAGATTCCAACTCATTTTCCATCCAATTAAATAACAAAAAATGATTACACCATCTCAAATTCCCATATTCCACTCTTATGATTCATAAATTCAAAAGGCTTAAATACACAGTACTGCAATATTGTGATTCGTGATAGAATTCATGCATGACATTACACTCTTACCATATGGTAAATCTTAGAATGAGATTAAACCCAAGACAAGTATAGGCAGAAAAATTTAAGTGGCTAACAACTGAGCATCAAATATATAGTAAAATTAAGGGCTATAGAAAGTGTAAGTGGTTTTTTTCACCGACTCATTCAAATGCAAGGGGAGGGTGGGGGGTACACAATGATAGTATATAACATTAAAATGAAGCAGTAATGTTCTTGATAGATTATATTTTCATATCCATAAACAACGAAGCAATAAAATTGCAATTATTATCTTCAATCAAAACAATAATCTAGCATGCTCAATAAACCATATACTGGCAAACTGAAAAGAAAATAAATAAAAGCATGATATTAATGAGTAAATTTCACTTAATGAGTGATAGCAGTAACTTAGCACTGTTCACAAGTTTCTGAGGGTAAACAATCACTCTCTACTATTATGTAATTAAACCTATTGAAATAAATCATTGTATCCTTTCCTAGCAAGCAAATTTATATTCACCTGAAACACATTCAGTTTCTTCAAATAATTTACGAGGATGATTCAAAGAAACATTATCTTGAAATTATTAACTCCTTACCTTCACAAACACTTGAGTAGCACGAGCAAGCACATTTTCAGCAAGCTCCATACTGCCACTAGCTTCCATACACAAGACATAACGTATCCAAAATTCAGGATATCTAGCACATGCTATTAAACACCTTTCATAGAGCTTAACAACCTGAAAGTGTAGATATCACAGTCAAAAAACCAAATTCAATGTTATGAAAAGGAAGAAGTAACAAAGGAGAAATGCACAAGGAATACTCCTCG
The DNA here is from genome assembly GCA_026898455.1 of Plectranthus barbatus. Classification (NCBI taxonomy): domain Eukaryota; kingdom Viridiplantae; phylum Streptophyta; class Magnoliopsida; order Lamiales; family Lamiaceae; genus Plectranthus; species Plectranthus barbatus. The sequence goes on along the minus strand of JAPKLW010001965.1, from coordinate 11,644 downwards.
AAGGCGGAAAAGGGAGGCCCCTCAAATACGAAAGGAGGGACCGTCCTTTACTGACAGACAGATGGTTAGGAAGATAAGAACACACCTGCATGCATAACATTGGAACTTTAAAACAAAAATATTTGCACACTACACATCATGAACCCAGAATTTTGACTCACAAATGAGAGTTTGAAGTACTTAGCCTCATAGAAAGCAAATGGAAGGCCCATGCTTTAGTCCAAGTTCAATATCCCGTTTTTAAAGATGCTTCTCCAACGGTTTAGCCAATAAAGCAAATGACGCGGCAGATACTACTTAACTGTAAGTCAATGTATAACAAGGACAACTAAAGCTACATACAAAGAGAAATTAGAAAAATGTCATAACCAAAAAATTCTTTGATACCTTATTAAAGTCATCTCCACCTTCAGTAAAATCAAGATAATTATGCCAATTTTCAAGCTCTGCAACATTGAGAGGCCGCACGTGGAAATATGGCCTCCTAATTGCAGTTTCAAAACCAATGATCGTAGAATCGAAGTCTTTTGCTTTCTTATAAATTTCTTCCCTTATTGCAATGTACTTTTCCAGTTCCTCAGCATCTTTTAAGCTTGTGTGTACACCCTTAGATGATTGTTCTGCAGCACTAGGAGGAACCTCTTCCTCATTTTCTTCAGAATTTGCCACAGCAAGAGCAGCTGCTTCTTCATCCGTCCGCAACTGAGAAAGAGGACGACTAGCAACCAACTCTTTGAACCTGCAAAAGACATCATGTGGGCGTGTGCAAAGAAAGAGAAAAAGAATCAGGCATGAAGAACAAACCTACACCAAAGTATAAATGCAATGAGACAATCAGTCATTTTCAGTCGAATGGCATTCCAGACAACTCTTTCAATATATGTAAGAGAATATGAAAATAAACCAATCATAACATGAGTACGGAAACAGGCTCGGAAGAATACGAAGGCCTTCAATTACAACTGAAATACAAATCATAAACTTCCACAACTATACTGCCAAACCAACATTCGGGTGAAGGAACATCTTAATAAAAACGTAAACGAGGAAGGAGACTGTATGAGGTTGACTTGGCAAAAGTAGTCATCAAAGTAATTTCATAACTAATAAGTAACTATTATAATGTGACTTTATAGTTAATAGGTTGACTTTTATATATTAAACAGATGGTAAACAGCACAGACACAGTTGTAAGTACAAAATATTACCCTTCAAAATAACGATCCAGCTGCTGATTTGGAATTTCTAACACCCTTGTATAAATTGCGGCAACATGGGTCCAATCTTGTTGTGAAATTTCATATTCAATGTATTTATCCCAAAGTGGGAAGCATAGATAATCACTCCCAACATATGCTAAAGCTCTTTCGAAAAGCCTGAAACACCAGCACATTAAAATAACTGAAACACAGTAAAGATGCAAGATAAACAACAATCATACGCAATGCATAAAAGGCTGATATCAAGGAGGAAGGAATAATTCACTCAAAGAGCTGATGAGAATTCTAAACTAACAAACAATGCTGTCATTTACCTTCCTCGAATGAATCTTACACAGCTCTTCAGAGGAGGTGAGACACAGGCCATCTTAGCCTTACTGTGCAACAGCTTCAGGGCAGCAATTGTGTGTTGAAGCACCTCATGTGTCGTGGTTAAAAGCAGCTAAGTTTCATGAAACTTACATTACTAGCCCTAGGGAGAAGTATAACTGAGGAGGGTGATGAAACCATGCTACTAATGAATTCCAAAAACTTAGCAACTAAAAAATATCGGACAAGGGTTTGCACATCAGGAAACAATAACTGGTGATGTGCAATCCCTACAAACCTTTAAACCTCAAACTTCAGCAATGGCTGTTGCAATTTGCAAATGGCTGAAATCATGTTAGAGTGTGAAGTAAAATCACTTCAACACCATATTACCAAGATTTACCACATACAGGTTGATAGAAAAAGTAGTAACCAAAGAATTACCTTCTGATAGTGTCAGGATCTCCATAAGTGCCAATAGCAAAGACACAATAGTGCAACCACATGTCCACAGAGTAGGTGACTCCCTGAACAGCTCGTTCATAAACCTCAGCAACTTTGTCCACTGAGCTGAGACGTGCCTCATGATCAGCATATTTCTTCCAGTATCCATAGCATAGTGGAAATTCCGCCAAAAATGTATCATAAACTTTTCGAATCTTCGAAATGTTTCCCTAAAATTGCAAAAACAAGAATGGAGAAATTCATCTGACAGCAATCACGACAGAAAAAGCAAGGAGAGTCCCTTAAACCAATTCATGAGGTGGCCCTTTTGTCACAAAGTATCTTGCATTTTGAATCCCAACCAGTGCACATCATATAAAAGATTATGCACAAAGTTTGTCCGTTAACGAATTAAACTAGCAAGTGTAGAGGACCAATAGAATCAATCAGACATACCTCAGACATTCTCTCTGTTTCGTCAATTAAGGCAGTCCACGCATCGAAGTCCAAAGAATTAGTTGTCACTATGCTCCATAATCTTTCTTCTTCCACACTGAGGGCTGCCAGAAGATATTGAACAAATAAATCAGCATTCCGAAACATAGCATTGCCTTCAATGGTAGAGTGGAGGAAAATGACTCCATAACATTCAGTAATATGCATGAATTGAAAAATTCATATCCTGAACTAATTTGTCAAAATATGGTAAATACCTTCACGTGGAAATACTTTCATGATGTTGTTCTACTATGTAAAAATTGAAGTTGTAGTTAAAATTAAATGCATAACAGTTGGATGGTCAAATGACTTAAATCCACTAGTGAATAAATATTATTGTACTACAAACAGCCCAGGAACAATACAAATGCACCATCGCATACAAAAATAAAGCTGCCAAACAATGGAGTAATTACAAAAGCATCACTGTCATTCCAAATAAAATACACATTCAAAAAACATGAGGCATTCTCAATTGAAGAACAGTACAAGAAGTTAAAACCTTCTCAAGGGTGCCAATGTAAGAAATGACATGACCTACTAACTTTAAAAGTTCATTCACATAAAACACCAAATTCCACAATGAAATATAACCTAGCCACTACACAAAATTCTAATGTCACAGATAAATACCTGAATCATCCAAAGGCTGAAGCAGAACAGCAGATTCAATACCATCAGCTGAAGCAACCCCATTTTCAGTAATACTACTGGCTGCTCCATCTCCTACTACAGTGCTTACACCATTGTCATTCAATGAAGAATCATACCCACCAACTTGAGTTGAATTCATTGTTGAGTTTGCAAGACCAGTAAGATTTTCACCAGCATCATATGCTGCAGCATGAGGTGCTTCTTGCAGGGAAACATTTTCTGGTGCTGCATCTGCCATCACCCCACCCGCTGAAGAAACTATTTCTCCCGCATTAGACATACCGGAAGTAGCAGGACCCACTGCAACATCGGGGGTTGAAAGAATCGAACCAGAAGCATCAGAACCAGCTGGAGCACCAGCATCAATGTCAGCTACAAAAGATGTTTGTTCTGTCATGGTCCAGCTGTATCCCACAATACCAAGTAGGGTGTTCACAAATGACTGCATAATGTGAAATCAGCTATGGTTAGAGTAACTAATCTTTCAAATGTAATAGTTTGCAGTCACCAAGTTTATAACATTATGTTTTGAGGCAGTTTACTCTGTCAAATAAATTTTCAGTAACATAACTCACACTCCAACAATTAGAGTTATGGCATTCCTTTAAGAGCGTAAATACCTACCATCAAGGAGCTAGCATCCGAGAGATGGACACAACTAACAATTTAAATGCTAATTGAGTAGAAAATAAGGATCTGTTCCGTGAAAAACAGCAGGAAACATAGGCTAAACTTCCACAACATAGAGACACTACCAGATCAAAACATGGCAATGCTATATAATTTTGGCTTGCTGACAGGTCAACACAATAGTCAGTAACTCAATTAAATATTACAACACAACCATTGACGTGCATTTGGCTAACTAAATGTCAACCTATGGATGTCTGTTTGGAAAATAAAAACCCACATGCAATATACTCCCTCCGTCCCGGTTTATAAGGCCCTTTTCGGAAATTAAGAGTTGTGAGTGTAGAATGAGTTAGTGGAATGAATATTTTATTGTTGAGTGTGAAAAGGTTGCCATTTTTGGAAATGGACCAATTTAATTGGGACGCCCGAATTAGTAAGAGGATCTATTCTGTTGGGACGGAGGAGTACTCAACAGAGCTGTCCACAAAAGTAACACAACTGGAATTTTCCATCCAAATAGAGTGCCAACAAGAAAAGTTGATATTGATAACCAACATTTGAGAAAGTCAGTACTCAGCAGCACTATTTTCGCTCATGCTTCGCATTCATTAACTGACAAACAGAGCCTCCCCTTTTTCATTGCAAATTTTTTATTGTTATTTGGATAATAGAAAAAACATGAAATGACCATGAGTCTTACCAGAGACCACCCAATCCAGCTTACTCAAAGAGATCATTTTTGTGTAGCATTAGCACATTAATATTAGGAGCAACTTCAATGCCCCATAAAAAAAAAATAAAAAAAAGAGAGAGAACAACTGTGTCGCGAAGAATGCATATTTCATAATTGTCAGGTTAGTTTTTTGCGAATTCTTAGGGTTTAAACAGAGAGCATGAATCACTAAGAAAATTGAATTAAAAACTGGCGTGCAACAATATTGTAGTACCAGCTAGAGTGCAACAATGTCTCTATTTTCTATTCCTCTAAATTGGAAAAAAAAAACAAAAAAAAAAACAGTCAGAGCGTGTATGCAAGAAAAAATCCAACCAGTTTGAAAAAAAAAAAACAATACGAAAATAACATCTATTATATGAACAGATTATAATGTTAAAAACATTGTGTTTCACAAATGATACCTCAAATCGTAATATATGAGATTCTTGCAGATTATTCTTAGTTTAGCAACAGCAACACGAAAAAAGAAAAAAAAATACAAAAAAGGGGTGGAGTAAGTACTTAAAAATAGATAGGTAAACATCAGGTGTCGAGGTGAAGTTGCGTACCTCTTCTGAATATACGAACAGTCGAGTGACTTCCTGTGAGCAAAACAGAGGAGAAAATGCGATAGTGAATAATTGGGTTTTTGATCGATCACCAAACGCAGGGGTTGAGCATTTCAAATTTCTTTAATTTTACTTGGTGAAGAACAACGACCGAAAACGAATAACTTAGGCTGTAAACGGCGGCCAAATCTTCGCGGATCTATTGCACGCAGTGGTGAAAAACAAATGAAAACCAATAAACTGGCAACACCGTCGCCTGCTAAACGGCGAATAAAAAGTGTCGCTTCACGAAACCCTAAACGTAAGACGATTTTGTGAATGCGCAAACGAATGGGCCCTTTTTCGTCCGTCCACCTCAATTATTTCATTATTAAAAAAGGTAATTTTTTCACAATCAATAATAAAATATTAATTTCACTCAATTTACTTTACACTCACACTCCTTGGTTATTATGCTCGATCAATCCGGAACAATTCAGCCGGAACGGAGGGAGTATTATTTACGAATAAATATCAATCTATTTGTATCTAAAATGTAGTTTCTGTTATAAATATATTTATTTGGTGGAAATTACTTAAGATATACTTTAGAGATATATATCATATCTTTGTAAATATCTTTCTAAATTTCTATAGAAGATATATATGATTTCATCCTTATATATATAGAACATGATATTGTAATTCTCTCGACACATTAATAATTAATAATATTCTCTATTTTCTTTACATTGTGTTCTCTCTACTGTTTTCTCTCTATTATTGTTTATCCGCAATATACGAATGATTCAATTTACAACACGTTATCAGCATGAAACTCTAATCAACTGAAAAATTTTGGTATGTATGCCCTAGGGAAGAATCGTATCTTTCCTGCAAGGTAACTTATAGTTAAATTATAAAATTGTTGTTGCCCAAAGAAAATTAGAGAAATTGAGTGATATTTTTGTTTTAGTAAATTATTCATATGATTGCCTATTGATTATGTAAGTGAGTTTTCGGCCAATTAGTTTGTTCAATTTTATTTATATGGCTGATTCTTATGCATCGTATTATCGTAAAAGTATAAAAAAATTAATTTCTTTTAGTTCTTCCATATTTCACTTGTACTATTAATATGATTCATTGTATTATGTGAAAAAAAAAAGGTATTCGCCTCATGATTTTATATTTGATTCGATTTTTGGAATTATGTATTCTCCATAATATTGCGCCTCATAAATTATGAATATTTGATGGATTTAAATAATATTTCGTTATGAATTCTATGAATTAGGGAAGTCCATTAGTCGTATGAGAAAATATAATTTTTTTAAGGATCGATTTTAATCCTAATGTGAAAAACCGTGGATAAATATTTTTTTTAATTTTGAAAGTTTGGTGATTAATATTTTGCATGCAGTTTCGGAGATATAATTCGTAATATAAAATTATAAATTTTGGGTTTAAATTCTGGAGTGAGTAAATTTTAACTTGTATTGTTTGAACTTATTTTCTCCAACTCATATATTATTTTAGAAATTGTGTGGAAAGTTGGAGAAATATCATTTTCGTATCTTCTTTTTGTGCATCTTTTGTATTTATTTAATATTTGTCTCTCTATAGTTTCTTGCTCCGATATAATGATATCTCCTTAAGTTTGATTTATTGATTTGAAATCTTACGGAAATTAGTTATTAATAAAATTGCCTTCATAATTTATGTCGTAATATTTTTTTTATATAGTTTGAACATGTCTGATATCAACAAAAGAGAATTTGTTGAGTTCGCCCTTGTGGCAGTAATTATTTAACATGGGCTTTAGATGTTAAAATTTATCTAGCTTCATGTGATCTAAGCGAGACCATGATTCAAGATTCTTCAAGTAGCTCTGCCCAGAAGGCAAAAGCTCTCATCTTTCTTCGCCACCATTTGAATAAAGACCTCAAAAACGAATATCTTACTGAAAAGGACCATGTTGTCTTATGGCAATCCCTGAAGGATCGCTTTGATCAACAAAGATCAATAGTCCTACCTCAAGCACAATATGATTGGTTGAACTTGCGATTTCAGGACTTTAAGTCTGTAACTGAATATAATTCAGCCTTACACCGCATAGTATCGCAACTAAAACTTTGTAAGCAGAAAATTACAGAAGTTGAGTTGATAGAAAAAACTCTATCAACATTTCATGCTAGCAATCTTGTACTCCAGCAGCAGTACAGAGCAAAAAATTATGCTAAGCATTCTGAACTCATATCTGCTTTACTTGTAGAAGAAAAACATGATCAACTTCTTATGAGAAATCACAATGCAAGACCTGTTGGTTCAAAAGCAGTGCCGGAAGCACATGCTACAACTCAATGATATAACGCTCGAAGAGGTAGAGGACGAGGTCCAAGTTATAATCGTGGTGGCAGAAGTTGTCACATCGTGGTGGTCGAGATGACAGACATAATAATGGTGTCAAATTTCAAACTCATGGACGAGATGATCAACCCCAAAATGCATCATTTAGCGACAATTATAACAATGTCATGAATCAAAGGGGAAATAATAAAGCTCATTCACAAGATGCAAGTTCATCTCAACATGCAATTGTCAAACAACAAATTTGCAATAGGTGCGGATGTAACGAACATTAGTCCCGCATATTCCGTACCCCAGCTTATTTGGTTGAAGCATATCAAATGATGCAAAATGATAAAAAGGGCAAAAGTATTCAAGTTGAATCACATCATACAAGTTTGCCTGAAGCAAACATATCTTTTAAAGAAGATGATGATGATGATGATCCAATGCAATTGGAGCTCGCAGATTATGGAGACAAAGAATAATTTGATCCTGTCAGAATTTTGAGACTATTTGCATGCATTACTTATCGACTTTAGCATTTTACTACATATTTTTCTATATGTTTTGGATGATTCTTTTACTTTTCAATTTGAAACTATTTAAGTTTAAAATTTTATCCATTTTGTCATTTAACTCAATTACTTATACATATTCTCATTTGTTTATGAACTTATTAAGAACTTTTTTTAATTATCCATGGACAATGAGATTATTAAGGAGCTTTATTTACTTGAATATTTTTTTTATTCAACTTAATTATCATGTTGCGATGAAAATGAAACTTAATGACCCATAATTTTTAATTTTATGGCACGAGTACTTGGGTCTTATTGGGCATATTACTATATGTGTCGGATTATCATAATGTGATATCACATACAAATAAAAATTTATCTTTCATAAGATATATTTGGACCAACTTATCAAATATTAGGGTCGTTTTAAAATTTATGGTCTTTATTCCTTTAAATCCGACCAACTGCATATTGTAACTATCCCCCATACAATAGTGTGGTAAATAAATAATCATTTCCCATCTGCGAATTATTTTTATTACAGTCTATATTTGTATATCAACACCAAAATATACCTCTATGGGCTCTCAATGTAATATAAAAATATATGTAGTACAAAAATCTCCGTCTATAAATAAACTCTAGTAGCCCATTATAGAGTACGTTGACTGTAAACATAAAGAAGATCATTTGTCGGCATTAGGGGGAGATATAAGCCCAAAGCTAATAGAATGCCGAAAAATATCAAAGAATAAAAGGATCTTCAATAATTAAAATCACACATGAATGAATTATAACTTGCAATGTTTAGCAAGTAATCTGTCATATACATTTATAATGCATCTAATGTATATAGTGGAGTGATTGAACTTATGCACCATAAACAATTAAAGACCCTAATGGACCAAATGAATGAAACTCCTTAATACTAGAAGTATGAGAGATTTCATATCAGAAGTATGAGATATATATTGGTGCATAAATTAAAATCCGCGGTTAATAAAATCAAATATATAAATAACACTCCAGTGACCCCTGAAGAGGAATATGTAACCTCTTGAAGAGGATTGTCCTGAAGACAAGAATCCCAATACAAAAGCACGTGCATCAAAATAATAATATTATTGGGATTGCGGAACAAATAAATTAAAATATTATGGGAAATGATAAAAATCAGATAATGCCATGAATATTATGAGTAAAGGAGAATAACATAAACTTTATAGTTGTCGACAACATACTTATTCCACAATTGCTCCAATCTGGATCCAGAGCTTAAATGCTAGAAGCATTATGATTGGCCAAAAATGTAAAAATGAGCAATTGGAATAGAGATTAACTAGCTCATGAATATTATCCTTGTAGGATATAATGATTACTATAAGGTGGTGAAATATAAAGCGAGATTAAGATCTCAATGGTTTTTCGCAGAGACCCATACTTGATTTTAAATAAATTACTCTCCTATTTGAATGGCATAATGTTCCGCTATTTGATTTCTATGGCATAAAATATAAATTTATATATGCAGTTACTAAATTTCATGACCATATATTGATATGAGTCATTGTACGATAATATTTATATTAAATCCCCGATGAATTTTATAGAAAATAGATCGCAACATATATAGTGACGAGATCACTGTATAAATTCCTCTTGAAGAAGGAATATATTAACTTGAAAACTAATTCATGCCTAAAGACGTAGTATGAAATAAAAAGACTTGGATAATACCAAGTATTATGTCGACCTGCACATCGACAATCTCCCAAAGGAGTTATTATTATTTCTAACATTAGTCGATGTATAATAAGAGTTCTAGAGAGATCTATTATATCTATTCAGAACACTAATGTCATTTGATTCCCAGAAGTGGATAACGTCTCATTTAGACTTAAAGAAGATAACATTATATTTTTGGACCAAAAGTTCTCTATTTAAGTGTCTTTTGTACACTATTTTATCAGGCCCGATACAATATTCAAAATTATCTTGCTAGTAAGACTTGGTGCTTCTCTTACTAAGAGACATTGAAATAAGCACATTATTTGTTATCTTCGAGGTATACAAATCTTGGTATATTCTATAAGAAACCAAGTATGACATTGGTGGTTTAAGTGAACAAATAAATATTTATTTGATCTTGATAATTATACATCTTGGACTGGTTATTTTGTTCTCTGTTGTAGTATTGACATTTCTTATCAATTTGAATACTTTTCTAAATCATTCATAGATGATATTTTCTTTTGAGAATTACAAAAGGTGTATGATTAATATTCTTTTGCATACAATGGAAAATCGTGTGATATTATGATACTTAAAATATTCCTCACCCTCCAGTATGAGGATAATACACTTGTGTTGCCTAAATGAGTAGTGGGTACACTAGTGTCGTATCATCAACTCCCCAAGAATGATTGTTTTTCAGAATGTTTGATCTTGTGATAATCCTGAAGATTATTCATAAAGTCATTTCGTACATATGTGGATAATATTGCACCATTTATAATTTTAAGATTATTATATTAAGTGAAGTGATAAACTCAAACTAATCATGAAGATTTTGAATATCATTGTTTTAAGGGGGAGCGACATTTTGAAAATTAAACCTTTAAGGTTTACATCATGCCCAGAAGGCTAAATAGATGTACTCTTTTTTCCTTGCTGAGTTTTTTCCCATTGGGTTTTCTTAGTTAAGGTTTTTAATGAGACATCTTGTGCAACACATGAATAAACGTATGTCATGTACTCTTTTCCTCGACTGTTTTATTCCATAGGGTTTTCGGCGAGGTTTTTAACGAGACATGAACATAACGAAGTAATGTCCAAGGGGGAGTGTTATAAATATATTTATTTGGTGGACATTTCTTAAGATATACTTTAGAGATATATATTATATCTTTGTAAATATCTTTCTAGATTTCTATAGAAGATATATATGATTTCATCCTTATATATAGAACATGATATTGTAATTCTCTCGACACATCAATGATTAATAATATTCTCTATTTTCTTTCCATTGTGTTCTCTCTACTGTTTTCTCTCTATTATTGTTTATCAGCAATATACGAATGATTCAATTTACAACAATTGTGACATGAAATATGTTTTTAATAAAGATTAAGACTAAGAATTATTCCAAAAATTCACAATTCAGATCTGTTTAGAGTCTGTTTCAAACTGGACTTGGCTCAATTGAACTCAATTTTTAACTTATAATAAATTGTAATTAAAAAATTTAATAATTTATTATTAAATAATAAATTTAGGAATAAAAATTAAATTAAACTCGATAAGGCTCGTTAGCCTAGCTCGATTTAAGCTCGAGCTCAAGTCAATTTCAAGTTCTTTTCGGGTCAATCCCGAATAACTCGTAACTAAGTTTTAAGTCATTCTCACCCCTATCACCTTGTGTTACTCATAGAACAGTCTTTTGTGTTCCTTTTTTAATTTTTGTAACGCCCCTCGTAAATTTTAAATGTATTTATCGAATTCCCGACATTTATATTTTGTTATCGAATTTAATTCGAAACTATGCGATCGTTTTGATATGGTGATTTATTATTTTGGGTATTTATTCAATAGCCAATATTATTCCAAGAAGGGTAATTAAATATTAAATTAATATTTAATATCGATAATTTATTCGATGACCCGATATTTTAGTATCGGGATAATATCGATCGATAAATATTCGTGAGTAAACAAAATATTACGGTCTCCCGTGCAATGACGCGAGGAGAT
>JAPKLW010001964.1:96301-124227 GCA_026898455.1 Plectranthus barbatus | reverse complement strand
TCTAATATTCAAGTTTGGGGGGTTTGATAAGCTCATAATTATACTCATTTATCTTTATTTTTCTCCTTTGTTTCAAGTGTTTTTTATTATATTTTTAGTTATTTTTGTGCATGAGTTTACTTTAGAGGGTGTTATGTCATTCATGGTTGATTTTGCAGGTATTTAGGGCTAAAAAAGTTGAAATGATGAAAGAGTCGAATCACATGGAGTGCCGCTTCGATGGACGCACGGGTAGTCAACCAGAGATGGAAGACGGAGCCAAAATCCTAAAGCAGGAACTCTGTGTCGATCGATGGGATTCCTGTCGAGAGACACAGAGGTCGGATGTCGATTGATATGTGTGTAATTTGTACTATTTTTGGAGTGTCCAATTGAATGATTTGATGTGGATTAGGTGCACAAATCACACACATATCTCTTCTTTTCATTGATTTTCCTTCACTGGGTGTTCGAGAGTTGTTTTGAGTATGCAGGACATAAAACGAGTTAGAAATTCGAGTTTTGGAGCAAAAATGTGGCTGAGGGCGAAGAGAATATCGTTCAGGATACACATGTCCCGTTCGGGATTGAAAAAGGCACAAAAGATGGAAATTCGAGGGCCATCCTGTTCGGGACAGGCTGGTCCCGCTCGGGACCCAAGCTCGGGATACTCCATTGCGTTCGGAACTCGGAAAATTGGCGTGAATTGAGGAGAGAAAAATGGGAAGGCCGAAGCCCGTCCCGTTCGGGACCTGTCGGGGTTTTTTCGCGAGAAGTTTATTCCATTCCGCTCGGGATGGAAGTTTTCAAAGGAGATTCCGCTCGGGATTGAAGTACTGAGGCTGCAGATTTCTCAACTATAAAAGGCCAAGGGATGTCACAAAATAAGGGTTCGACACTTAGAAGCCCTAGAGAGAAAAAGGCACGAAGGAGAAGTGAAATTCACGTCTCAAGGCTGGGAATTGAAGGTTGAAGGAAGGATTGGAAGCTAGAATCGAGGATTCATCTTTAAAACCCTAAGCTTCCTTGTTTTCCCTTATCTTCTATGTTTCATTTTGGGATATTGATGTTTTTCATTATGTTCATGAGTAGCTAAACTCATTGTTGAGGATAAGGATGTGATTGGGGATGATTTTGAATATTGCTTGGACTTGATTTATTGAATTTCCATGATTTGTTTATTATTGTGGTTTTGAATTTGTGTCCCTTGCATGATTGATCACCATGTATTTGGATTCATGCCTCAATGAACCATCTCTATAGGCTTCTTTATTAGAGGGGATTGCAATTATAATTGGGTGTTGTTTCACTTAGAAGATAGGTGAATTGATATCTAGGTCACTAATTCTTGAGCTATTGGGAGTTAATCGAAATCAATAAACTTAGACCTAGGTTGAGATTGAGATTAATCTACGGTTGTTGCTCCGGTACTAAGGGTAATAACTAGAGTCAGTGAATTGACCCAGATTATCTAACAAAAATTGTTTCGTAGAGTTGACAAGTCCAAATGTATTCCTAATCTACCCCAATCCATCCTATGTTCCTCAGCTATTCTCTCTTTGGTAATCTTAAGTCAGTCATTTGGTATTTTATTTAGTTGCTTGCATTAATCTTAGAATTTTAGATAGTTTATAATTGATCATTCAAAGTCATTTTATCGCGTCTAGATATTAAAGTTCAAAAATCAATACCTTTTACTCAAAACAACGGGCGAATTGAGTCTTCGTGTTCGATAATTTTTACTTGATAAAAATACTGCATCATCGATCGGAGGCACAAAAGAAGAAAGAATCGACAGAGGATGCAGCCCTGTCGATCGACAGGAATGTCAAGACATGGAGTCGACATAGTTGAAGATTGTGTTGATTGACGGGAAGGTGTGTCGATTGACAGGAATCCTATCGATCGACACAAATTCCTGGAATGCTGATTTTTGCATGTTTTGCCAATTTTTGTTATTTTAGCCCAATATCTAATTAGGGTTTTCTCTCCCCCTCTATAAATAAGAACTTGACTTCACAAAATTAGGGTATCTCTTATCATCCTTTATTATATTTTCATTGTATTTTTGGAGTTGAAGACATTGGAGTTTTACTTGCAAGGTTCCTATTGTCCCTGCAAGGTATTAATTTAATATTTTCTTTTATTCTAGTCATGGTTTGTGGCTAGAACCCTAAACAGGTTCTAGGGTTATGATTTCTTTTCTGATCCATGTTTAATTGATATCAACTCGTATATCATGGATTAATTCTCTGATTTAATTTAATAATCTGGATTAAAAGATTGACTGAGAGGTGAATTGAGATCTAGGTTTAAAGTTAATAATTGAAGGATCGAGAGATGAAAATTGTTAACTGGAAGAGAGAATTAATTATGTTTGTTTTCTGTTTCAAAAAGAAGAAACTTACATAGGAATTAATTAACATCCAAGAACATAATAAAGATCTTGATCTTCCTCGTAATCAATTGCTGGAATGGAATATTTATATAATGCTACATAAATATAAAACTCTGTGCCAAGAACCACGCTTAAATAGTTATATTTCTTTTACTATCTATTTTTTCTTAGAAGCTAGCGAGTGAGAATATATGTGCTAGTTTGAAGAAGCACATGTCATATTTGATCATTTTGCGGATCTGCCTTATCTCATAATCAGATTGACATCCCTATTTTTTTTACCTTGATTAAAAAAAAGTTGAGATCTTTCATTTCTACTCTTCAGTTATTTACATGCCTTCTTGCTGCTCTGTTTGAAACTGCCTCTTGAATAGAAGAAACCCTGTGCTTTGCTACTCTGCCCTTAACTTCAAGAACTCAATCTGTTGGAGTAGTCTCAATATAACTCGAGGAAGTAGTTCGAGTGGGTCGAGGAGACTAGTCTGGTAAAGTGGGTCGAGCTGTGTAGGTCGAGGAACTCGAGGAGCAGTTCGAGTTGGATAGATATGGAAAATATATTGTGTATATCTTGTTTCCTTTGTTGGACAAGATTTATCCTAATCAGTATTAGATTTGGATATGAATAAATCTATTAGATAGATTTAGTTTTAGATATATCTTACCATATCTAGGTTTTATATTTCTTATGTGATTAGGAATATCTCCCTATAAATACCCGTGCTCCCCACCAATTGTAATTATCACATACTTTGCATTTTCTTCACCATAATAATATCATCACCGAGGAGGCTTGAAGAGTGGACGTAGAGCATAGCTTGAACCACTATAATTCTTTGTGTTCTTGTATTTTCTGTTAGTTATTTGTATCGCAATCGCTTCAATTCACAACAAATTGGTGCGGTGAACGTGGAGGAGGAAGGATTGCGATGGGTTCAGCCAAGTTTGAGGTGGAGCGCTTCACGAGATCGAATGATTTTGGTTTGTGGAAGTTGAAGATGCAAGCGTTGTTTGTACAGCAAGTATTGGACGGTGCCTTGAAGGGAGAGGTTGGGTTACCTGACACGATGACGGAAAAACAAAAGAAAGATACACTGGCGAAGGCGCACAGTGCGCTGATTCTGAGTCTCGGAGACACGGTGTTGAGGAAGGTGTCGAAAGAGAAAATGGCAGCGGAAGTATGGACCAAACTGGAATCCTTATATATGAAGAAGTCCCTGACGAATCGGCTCTATCTTAAACAATCGGTGTATTCGTTTAAGATGCAAGAGGGAAGACCGATCAACGAGCAGCTCGACGAGTTCAATAAGTTTATTCTCGATCTGGAAAATATCGATGTGGCGATAGGAGATGAGGATCAGGCATTGATGTTGTTGAGTGCGCTGCCAAAGAATTATTCAAACTTCAAGGAAGCCTTAATGTATGGAAGAGAGTCATTGACCATGGATGAGGTTCAGTCAGCTCTAAGTTCGAAGGAGTTAAATGAGAAGAACGAGGAGCGAGAGAACTCTCATAGAGAAGGCTTGGTGGCTAGAGCGGCTCGAGGAAGACCGGAGATGAGGAACTTCAACAGGGGAAGTTCGAGGTCAAGGTCGAGGCCAAAGCCAGGATCACAGCCAAAAGTCAAGTGCTTTCTCTGCCAAAAGAAGGGACATATCAAAAGAGATCGTCCGGAGAGGCACACAAAGCAGGAGCAGAAGCAGCAAGCGGATGTAGTTGTTGCTGAGCAGGAATATGACTCTGGAGAGGCATTGGTAATTTCGAATGAACTTTCGGAGAGGGAATGGATATTGGATTCAGGTTGTACATTCCACATGACACCCAATAAGTCATGGCTCGAAGGGTTCGAGGAGCAGGAGAACTCGAGTGTTCTTCTGGGCAACAATAAACCATGCAAGGTTGTTGGAATGGGTTCGGTGAGGATTAAGATGCACGATAATACAGAAAGGGTACTTCGAGGTGTAAAGCTTAAGAGAAACTTGATCTCTTTGGGGATGCTCGACGAACTGGGTTACACGATCAAGATGGAAGCTGGGTCTTTGAAGGTGTGCAAAGGATCCCTGGTCTTGATGAAAGGAGCTCGAAGGAATGGAATATACACTCTGATGGGGAGCACGGTGATCGGGGAGGCTTCGATAGTGACGGTTGACAAGTCAGTAGTGTGGCACAGGCGACTCGGTCATGTTAGTGAGAGGGGGCTGCAGGAGTTATCGAAGCAAGATCTGTTGCTCGGGGATAACATCAGAGAGCTGGATTTCTGTGAGAATTGCATCTATGGGAAATCTCACCGGGTAAAGTTCGGAGTAGGTCGACAGAGAGCTCGAGGAACTCTGGACTACATCCACTCAGATCTATGGGGACCTTCAAGGGTCAGTTCGAATGGAGGAGCGAGGTACTTCATGAGCCTCATTGATGATCACTCAAGGAAGGTGTGGGTCTACATCTTGAAGAATAAGAGTGATGCTTTGGAGACCTTCAAGAAGTGGAAAGTGCTGATCGAAAATCAGACTGGAAGGAAGGTGAAGAGGCTACAAAATGACAATGGCCTTGAATATTGCTCGAAGGAGTTCGAGAGGTACTGTTCGAAGCAGGGTATTGTGAGGCACAAGACAGTGGCTGGAACACCTCAGCAGAACGAATTGGCGGAGAGATACAATCAGACGTTGCTGGAAAGAACGAGGTGCATGCTGTTCGGTGCGAAGTTACCCAAGTCGTTCTGGGCAGAAGCAGTGACTACTGCAGCTTATTTGATTAATCAGTGCCCCTCGACTGCACTAGGTTTAAAGACACCAGAAGAAATATGGTCTGGTCATCCTCCGGATTTTAGCAACCTCAGAGCTTTTGGTTGCATGGCTTATGCGAACATCAAAGGGGATAAGCTTGGGAGGAGGGCATTGAAATGCATATTCATTGGGTACCCCGAAGGTGTGAAAGGGTACAAGTTATGGTGTCTCGAGCCGGATGTAAGAAAGTGCATCATTAGCAGGGATGTGACGTTCAAGGAGGAGCAGGTTGGAGATCTGGATAAGGGGGCCGAGGAATGGGAAAATAACCTTGAGAAACAAGGTGGTGCTTCAGAGGAACAGTCTGACAAGATCGAAGGAGATAGATCAGTTGCTGAGATTGAGGTAGAGCCGACCAGTGGGTCGAAGAGAGTACCTCAGGTGGATGGCGAGATCGAGGTAGTACGAGGTTCAGGTGCGCTTCAAGATTATAATCTCACGAGAGATAGGGAACGAAGGTAGATAAGACCTCCCACTCGATTTGGATATGCTGATGTCGTAGCATATGCCTTTGTTATGGCGGAAGAGGTAGAGCTAGATGATACTGAGCCGAAGAGCTATACCGAGGCCATAACTTGTAAGGAGAGGCTCAAATGGCTCGATGCCATGAAGGAGGAGATGGACTCCTTGAAGAAGAATAACACCTAGGAGTTGGTGGATAAGCCGGGGGAGAAGCAAACGATAGTTAGCTGTAAGTGGATCTTCAAGAAAAAACAGGAGGTTTCTGGGGTTAGATTCAAGGATAGACTAGTTGCACGAGGCTTCACGCAACGGGAAGGTGTGGATTATGGTGAGGTGTATGCGCCAGTGGTAAAACAAAGGTCGATCAGGCTGATCTTATCATTAGTTGCTCGGTATGACATGGAGTTGGAGCAACGTGATGTGAAGACCGCATTTCTGTACGGAGAGCTGGAGGAAAGGATCCTTATGACACAGCCCGAGGGCTTCGAGGAAGCTGGTAGTGGGGAGAAGGTGTGTCTTCTCAAGAAGTCATTGTATGGATTGAAGCAGTCTCCAAGGCAGTAGAATAGGCGGTTCGACAAGTTTATGATTCAGCAGGACTTTGTTCGATGCAAACATGACCCATGTGTGTATTTTCGAGGTGAAAATATGGAGACTCGAATTTATCTACTGTTGTACGTAGATGATATGCTGATAGCGAGTCGAGATAAGCAAGGGATAGCCGAACTGAAGGAAGCTCTGAGTCAGGAGTTCGAGATGAAGGATCTCGGTTGTGCTCAAAGGATCCTGGGTATGGAAATAGTTCGAGACAGAGCTCGAAGAAGACTCACATTATCTCAAGAGGTATCCTTGATGAAAGTTCTTGAGAAGCATGGAATGAAGGATGTAAAGCCTGTGCTCACTCCGTTAGCAGCTCACTTCAAGTTAAGTGCTGTTGGGAAACTCGACGAGGAGGAAAGGGAGTTTATGAGAGGTGTTCCTTATGCGAGCGTTGTCGTTTCGTTGATGTATGCTATGGTCTGTACGAGACCAGATCTTGCTTATGCTCTCAGCATGGTTAGTAGGTTCATGGCCGAACCTAGGAAAGAGCATTGGGCAGCTCTGAAGTTGGTCCCCAGGTATGTTCGAGGAACAGTTGGAAAGGGTCTAGTCTTTGAGGATGATGGTACGAGCTTGAGGCTCCCAGTCGAAGGGTTTGTGGACTCAGATTATGCAGGATGTATGGATACGAGGAAGTCATTGATGGGTTTTGTGTTCACATCGTATGGAACGGCGATTAGTTGGAGAGCAAGTCTGCAGAGGGTAGTTTTCTTATCTTCGACGGAGGCGGAGTACATTGCCTTGACCGAAGCGATTAAGGAAGGTCTGTGGTTGCTCGAATTCATGAATGAACTGGGGATTGATCAAGGAAAAATGAAGGTTTCCTGTGATAATCAAGGTGCTTTGCAGTTGGCGAAGAATGATGTTCATCATGAGAGAACTAAGCACATCGATGTGAAGTTCCATTTTATTAGAGATGTGGTGGCAGCCGGAGAGGTCGAGCTGCACAAGGTCAATACTCTCGATAATCCTGCGGATATGATTACAAAGCTAGTTCCAAGTACCAAGTTTGAGTATTGTCTGGAACTGATCAAACTGTTGAAGTCGAACTGAAGAGGAGGTGCCAAGCCGAGGTGATATTGAGCCTAAGGTGGAGAATTGTTGGAGTAGTCTCAATATAACTCGAGGAAGTAGTTCGAGTGGGTCGAGGAGACTAGTCCGGTAAAGTGGGTCGAGCTGTGTAGGTCGAGGAACTCGAGGAGCAGTTTGAGTTGGATAGATATGGAAAATATATTGTGTATATCTTGTTTCCTTTGTTGGACAAGATTTATCCTAATCAATATTAGATTAGGATAGGAATATATCTATTAGATAGATTTAGGTTTAGATATATCTTACCATATCTAGTTTTTATATTCCTTATGCGATTAGGAATATCTCCCTATAAATACCCGTGTTCCCCACCAATTGTAATTGTCACATACTTTGTATTTTCTTCACCATAATAATATCATCACCGAGGAGGCTTGAAGAGTGGACGTAGAGCATAGCTCGAACCACTATAATTCTTTGTGTTCTTGTATTTTCTGTTAGTTATTTGTGTCGCAATCGCTTCAATTCACAACACAATCTGTATATGGTGCCCTTTTGTTGCTGCTCTGTTTTTTACTTGTTGCTGTGATTTATGCGTGCTGTCTCGAGAGAATGGGCTGGGGGAATGAGGTGTGTGTGGCAGCTTGCTTTGGCTTGCTGGAAACGTTGTTCGATGGGCCGGGATGACTGTGGCAAGTTCGCTGCAGCTCTCCCGAGACATTGTTCGACTGGCCGAGTGAGTGGAGCAGGTTTCCAGCGATTCAGAGAGGTTGAGGGGAAGAAAACCACCTGCGGTGGAGCAGAGCCTGCGGTGCTTTTCTCGGCGAGATGCTGTCGTGGCGGAGTGCGTGCGAGGCAGGCCAGGGAAGCTCCTGCGGTCGATGCGGTGGAACAAAAGGCGAGTGAGAGTGTGCAAGAGTAGAGGCCAGTGAGGGCCGGCTGGTCGGAGTCAGGGGAGGAACGCGTCGAAGATGGGTTTCATTAATAATCCACGTAGACATTAGTTGGACACGGCGTAGACATTATGTGTGATTTAACGGGTGATTCATTGCTAAAAAAATTTAATATCAATTAAATTGGATAAAATTATCAAACATAAAATTCTTTTTGATAAAATCCCCTAAAAGATAAAATTCCGAGAAATGAAAACTTTTTGGATAAAATTCCGTGTTTTCCCTTTAATATATCATATTTTTTTATGCTATAATCTAGAGATTTATTTCCTTATTTTTGCATAGTTATATTTAGTAACTTATTTTGAGCGGGAAAATTTTTTTGGGAGGGGTTCTCCTTTTAAGTATATATAGATTACAATAAATATTGTTTTATTTTTATTTTCTATAGGTTAAGAATAATAAGTATCCTAAAATTTTGATTTCTCATGGATCCCTTTTATTTTGTTAGTATTTGTCTCTAATTTGTACTCCCTCCGTCCTATGTCAATTGGCATGTTTCTTTTCGGCACGCAAATTAAGAGTTGTGAGTGTAGGAGTTAGTGGTGTGATAAACTAAATGTCGTTTATTTCCTTGAGATTTAGAATACAATGTGCAGCTATATATAGATTACAAAGGTAACTAGAATCTAGATAAAATAGGAAAAAGATATCTAAAAGATACAAGTAAATATAAGATAAAGCAAATATATCTTCAACACCCCCCCGCAAGCGAAGACGTGGGCAAGATAGACACGCAGAGCTTGGATCGAAAACCATCAAATAGTGGACGACCGAGACTCTTAGTAAAAATGTCGGCGAGCTGAAGAGAGGACGGAACAAATCGAGTGAGTAGTCTATTTGATTCCACAAGTTCGCGAACGAAGTGATAATCAAGATCTATATGCTTCGCTCGCTTATGTGAGATCGGATTCTGCGAGAGAAAAATGGCACTTTGATTGTCGCTGAGGAGAACAGGGGCAGACCTCGGACACACATGGAGCTCACGCAGAATATTCATGACCCATATTATTTCGGATGCAGCGTTGGCCATGGCACGGTACTCGGACTCACAACTAGAGCGAGAAACCGTTAGTTGCTTCTTAGCACTCCAAGAAATGAGATTCGGACCTAGGAAAACAGCATAGCCATATGTGGAGCGACGTGTATCGGGGCATCTAGCCCAATCAGCATCTGAATAGCCTAGGACCGAAGGCGAGCCAGGGGAAAAAACAAGACCGAATCCAATAGTGCCTTTAACATACCGTAAAATTCTTTTTACTGCCTGAAAGTGGTCGATGGTGGGGTGCTGCTGAAATTGGCTTACAGTATTCACGGCGTAAGCAAGATCAGGACGTGTAATTGTCAGATATTGGAGCGCACCAACTAACGATCGATAGAGAGTTGGATCATTAAATGCTTCACCATGTTTGGAAAACGAACATCCTGGAGCAAGAGGGGTGGATACGGGTTTGGCTTCCAGAAGGTCTGCACGTTGAAGAATATCATGCGCATATTTGGATTGAGAGAGAAACAATCCAGTGGAAGGATAAGCGACTTCCAAACCAAGAAAATAACCGAGGCGTCCAAGATCCTTAGTTGCGAACTCATTGTTGATACGGGAAATAAGCGATCTCACGATATGGGCATTATTTCTGGTGATGATAATGTCATCAACATAGACTAATAAATAGATAAGAGCTGACTTATCAGAAAGAATGAACAACGACGTATCTGCGGAGCTGCAACGAAAACCAAGAGTTAAGAGAAATCCACGAAATCGTTGGTACCAAGCGAGAGGGGCTTGGCGAAGTCCGTAGATAGCATTGTTTAGTTTACAAACATGATCAGGATGTAAAGGATTGAGAAACCCCGGTGGCTGCTCCATGAACACAGACGTGGATAGAGAGCCATGCAAAAATGCATTTTTGACGTCCAGCTGATGAAGACGCCAACCTCGCATTACAACAATAGAGAGGACGATCCGGACGGTGGAAGCCTTAATCACTGGACTAAACGTGTGAGTAAAGTCGAACCCAGGAACTTGACTGAAACCCTGTGCAACAAGACGAGCCTTGTAACGATCAATAGAACCATCAGCTAAATACTTGATGCGATAAACCCATTTGGAGCCAACCACGTTAGAAGCTTTAGGACGAGGAACCAAAGACCAAGTGTTATTAGCGTGAAGAGCTTGAAGCTCTTCTGTCATAGCATTCACCCATTGAGGCACTTTTAACGCAGATTTTACGCCACGAGGTTCAGAGATGGCAGTGTTAGCGGAATAAAGAGAAACACAATTTATATCAACAGGATATCGTGGTCTGAAAATACCAGATTGAGCCCGAGTGCGCATGGCGTGAGTGCGTTGAGGTGCGATAGGAGCTGGTGGAGGAGAGGGGACCTCTGGAGGTTGCTGTAGAGGTAGAGGTTCAGCCACCGGAGTTGGGGGAGTCAAATTTTCAGCTTCAATGCAGATACGACAAGATGAGATAGGCGAGCTGGAGAGAGACTTCGGCAAGCTGCTGGATGTAGTATCTGAACCTTCGACAAAATCAGACATGGAAAGGGTTGGTGAATGTGATGTGGAAGCAGTGCCTGAGTAAGGAAAAACACATTCGTCAAATATAGCATGTCGAGAGATAAAAACACGGTTTGTATCCGGATTTAAACAGCGAAAACCCTTGTAGTGGGGGCTGTATCCCATGAAGATACATGGCTGACTCCTCGCCTGAAACTTATTTTTAGAATAATCCCGGAGACACGGATAGACACGGCATCCAAACGGATGAAAACTTTCGTAGGCAGGAGAACTTCCATAAACGATCTCAAAAGGAGAGACATTTCCAAGAAGGTCTGTAGGCAATCTGTTGATCGTGAATGTAGCCGTGCTGAAAGCGTCCACCCAAAATCGAAGAGGAGCTGAAGAATGAAAAAGCATAGTCAGCCCCATTTCAGTGATATGCCGATGTTTACGCTCGGCGCGGCCATTCTGAGCCGGAGTATAAGGACAGGAATGCAAATGATGAATGCCGCAGGCATCAAATATATTCTATAGCCGTGTGTTTGTAAACTCAGAGCCACCGTCGCTCTGAAATTGCTTAATCTTTCGAGAGAACTGAGTTTCAACGAAAGATTGAAAACACTTAAAAATAGCAACGAAGTCAGATTTGCATTTTAGGGGATAAAACCAGCTGAAGCGTGAAAAATCATCAAGAAAAAGAGCATAATATCGATAACCAGCAGATGAAGTAACCGGTGCCGGTCCCCACAAGTCACAATGAATTAAATCCAGAAGTCCAGAAGAACGTTTTTCATTAATAGAAAAGGGCAAACGTGTATTCTTGGCCAATTGACAAGAATTACAAATGTTTGGTTTATTATGCAATGAAGAAACAGAAATCAAATGCAACTTGTGTAATAAACGCAGAATAGCTGGAGACGGATGTCCAAGACGAGTGTGCCATAGTTCGGACGATGCATGAAGTCGTTTGTTGTGAGTGATAGCAGACATAGCAAGGGCATGAGAGTCCAGTGTGTAGAGTCCATGCTTACGGGTTCCGGTGGCGAGGACCTGTCCCGTGTCGCGGTTCCTGATAGTGAGCTGAGAATCATCGAAAACAACATGTACCGAATAATCACGCGTTAGAGTGCTCACAGATAAAAGATTTTTCGTAATACCAGGAACCACAAAAACTCTGTTAAGATTTAGATTACGAGAGATGGAAAAGGAGCTAATATGAGAAATCGAAAGACTATCACCATTACCAACTTGAACTCTATCATCGCCGTTGTAGGGGGCGACATTCTCTAGTTTCTGGGCATCAGAGGCAATATGGGCGGAGGCTCCAGTGTCAAGATACCAGTCCGAAGCATCAGCAGTAGATAAAGAGCAGTTGGCTGAGAAAGCTTCAGCAATGTTTGCAGTCGACACAGGTGGCGGACGGGAAGATCGATCAAACAAACGATCAAAGCGTCGAGGGCAGTCAAAAGCATCGTGATCTTGTTCCCTGCAAAAGTAGCACCAAGGGGGACGACAGCCACGTCCAGAGGAACGTTTCTTGCCACGATATGAGCGACCGCGATTGGAGGATTGGTCAGAATTACGACTTTTCTGAGAAGCAGTGAAAGCGACAGCTTGCTGCGGAGAAGAGTCAAGATGCTGCAATTTCTGAAACAACTCGTGGCTCCTGCGATTTCTGAAACAACTCGTGGCTCTGAGCGCGTGCAAAAATTATCGAAAAATCGGCAAGGGGTTCCTGCGAGAGTTGAGCAGCAGTGAAGGAGGAGAAAACGGAGCCAAGTCCGCGTAAGAACCAGTGTGCCTTATCAGAGGCATCGATGGGTTTTCCAATGGCGGCTAACTGATCGGACAGGGACTTGAATAACCGGCCATATTCCGCAACAGACAAATCACCACGCTTGAGGGAGAGAAGATTATCCTTGAGACTGAGTTCACGAGCCTTGGATGCGTGACTGTAGGTATTGGATAACGCCTGCCAAACATCGAATGAGGACTTGCAACCAATGACGATCGCCATGGATTCTTCCGTTAAAGTTGATACAAGGAACAGCTTTATTAACTGATCGCGAGAAAACCATTTGATATACTCAGGATTGGACATGAGACGTCCGTCGGCTGAAGTAATCTGAGATGGTGGTGCCGGAGATAAGCCATTCAAGAACGGCATAAACTGCTGAGTAGTAAGTAAGGGTTCAATTTGTGCATGCCATAGGAGATAGTTTGAGGACGTGAGTTTGATGTTGACCATGTGGATCATGGTGGAGAGGGGAAGGGAGGGGAGATCAGCAGTTTGGTCGGCCATGGATCGAGGAAGAGGGGCGAGATCGTGCGGGGCTGAAAAATATGTGCGTGAGGCAGAAGGAAGAACGGCTAGGGTTTCAAGCCAAGGGAGGCTGATACCATGTGATAAACTAAATATCGTTTATTTCCTTGAGATTTAGAATACAACGTGCAGCTATATATAGATTACAAAGGTAACTAGAATCTAGATAAAATAGGAAAAAGATATCTAAAAGATACAAGTAAATATAAGATAAAGCAAATATATCTTCAACAAGTGGGATTAATATTTTATTGTTGAGTGTGAAAAAGTTGTCATTTTTAAAAATGTGACAATTTGATTGGGACGCCCAATTTGGTAAGTGTGCCAATTGGAGTGGGATAGAGGGAGTATATTTTATTTAATTTCTATAGTTGTGAAGATATACACAAGTAAAATCACCATTTCTTTTAACAAAAGCTTAAAGAAAATGTGATTTGATACCATTATTTAGAGCTAGAAAGTGGATCAGAAGAAATATGATGTCAATAAAATTGTGACAAGGCTATTGCATTGCATCAATATTTTCAATTCCAAATGTTTTGTTTCTATCCTCTCCCTCCTCAACCATTTCTAATATAATTAAAGGGTGAGTTTGTAAATTCAGTTTATTCTGAATTTATTCTAAGCCGCTCATTTCCAGTACGAGATTCACACACCTATAGATATTGCTCACCTCTGATATTTTATTTCATTGGATAATGAGAAGAATGAAAATGAGTAAGCTTTTTCTCCCTCTTCATTTCTGCTTCTCTTTTTTTTTTTTTTTTTTTTTTTGATATACAGTTGCTCCCATTTCATAAATATGTGAGCTCTACTCTATCTCTCACTTAAGTTCAAGTGTTATGCATGTTTTTTAAATTCTTATTTCTTCCTCAAATTCTTATTTTGCCTAACTCATAATACTATCAAAATGCAAAAAGTAGGATATATAATCGAGTTTGACCGATTAGTTAAATGTTCAAGTAATATTGGAATTCTCACTCCCAATTTTAATAGTGTATTCTAATTTATTTATTATAAGAAATTAAAGAAATGATATGATAGTCAAAATATAGGAATAACACATGATTCATAAATTACCATCTATGTTAGCATTAGAGTGAACCACATGACTTGTAAAGTATCAAAACATATATAAAATATGCATCGAGAAGCATAAAAGCAAAAGAAAACTCAATCGATTATCATGAGTCACGGGCGCAAGAGACTTCTGGATGAAGGGACATTGGCTAAAGAAATTGGTGCAGTTTTGTGGCCGATCATATTTGACAGTATCTATCTCTCGGAAATGACTTCGATCAAAATACCAATCTGCAATAGCTTTCCCTATTGTCTGAAAATAAATCATATAAATAAGTCGTACACCATGCAACGAATTAGTATGGCATAATCTAAAAAATATAGAAACATGCTTGCTAACATATTCATATTTGAAAAAATGGTTAAACTAGTGATGAGTCAAATTCAACCAACTAATGAGTCTCTATTAAAGAGTGAATTCTCTAAGGTAAATTCTGAAAAGTTTTCAATATTTTACAGTTTATACAAGTTAAAAATATTTCTTACATATGTTAAAATAATGTACAAGAGAGTGAGCCGGGTTTACGATATTCAAGCATATATATATAATATAACAATAAAAGAAATCTTACTTTATTTGCAAGAGCAAGGCACGTCCACTGTGCAGCTTCTAGGATGTGACCATGAACATAGCAGGAATGTACGAACACTCCTCGACTCGAAGAGTTTTTTAGTCCAATTAATGTATTTATGAATGTTGTTCGAAAATCTGAAAATTGAAAATGTTTTCTCAACAAATATTAATATTTGTTTATTTTATGAATTAAAGAATATTTTTTGCAATTAATACTAAGAGGGCAATTACCTCTCATTATTCTCAATTCAGTAGAGTTGCAGCTGGCTAAGTTTCTAGTGCAACTTGTGTAGCCTAATACGAGGTTCGCAAGCTGCAAAACAAATCAATCACCATCATGCATGGTTAGAGTTGCATTTAATTTCATCATAAAAGAAATGAAGAACTTACCTGATATTGATCAAAAGCTGATTCAAGTATAAAGAGAGGTGTCTTGATATCCTCAACCAAATACTAGGGAAAAAGGCACTGCCATCAAAATATGATTAAATATTATTTTTTGTAATAAAATAAACAATATTAGTATCATATATAATATTGTAAAGCATGTATAATTCCTCACCAAATTAAAATCCCTCTTTGATGTGCATGTTGGAGGTAGAGAATTAGCCAACCCCTACAAGGAAAAAAAAAAAACAATACTTTTCGAAGAAAAATAAAATAGAGAATATTTGGAGTTAGAGGCATGTATGTATACATACAGTCGTGTTAATGATATGAGAGAAAAAATTCTCCCTGGACTTGTCTCGGTAGTGGCCCTTTCTGTAAACAAAATGAATTAATAATGTAAATATTCTAGTTAATTTAAATAAGAATAAAATTATAATAAATGTTAATTAATTTACCCATGAAGAAAAAACCCAGAATCTGCAATACACTTGACTCGAGTGGCATTAGTGAAGAGTGCTGCAAACTTATCACAATGTAAAATTGTGGCAAGTCCTCCGGCTGATGTCCCGCTTAATATAGCCTATAAATTAATTTATAATTAACAAAAAAATATCAATCTATATATATTGAATATAAACTTAAGTGATCAATATATTCATCATTATATACGTTATCAGCTTTTCCCATTCGTTTAGACAGCATTTCCTCCATCATAACGTCAAATATCCTTGCTCCTCTAAAGCTAAGGTTTGACTTCTGAAATAACGAAATTGAGTTCAATTTGATATTAGAATAAGACTTATGAGATAAAATAAATTAAGGAAAAAGGACTTACAGAGTGGGTTAAATTTGACATAAAGGATGAGCCATCGCAATAATGGATGTAAACCTTATGCCAATTGCAGAAACCTAAAGTTAATGATTAAGTAGTCAGCATTCTCAATAAAATATATAATACTCTATTAAATAAAATATAATACTTGGATTAGATTGGCAATCAGAGTCCAATATTCCCGAGAAATTGGTCGGAAGAAGAATGTGGCGGCTACTTCCTAAATTTGTTTTTGTTCTAAGGTAACAATCTGCCAAGCCGTGACACCATGCTCCTCCCTGTAATCAATCATATAAATTTCTTTGATGAAAAAATAAAGTAAAATGATAACAAAGTTTAATTGTTATTGATGATAACTAGTTAGTTACCTCGAGAAAAACGATCCATCCATCTTCAGATCCCTCGTAATAATTGTAGGCTGGTGCACTGCCGTCTAGACAAACTAAAGTAAGAAAACAAACGATCCATCCATTCCCAGTACGGTTGAATTTCAGATTTCTGTATTTAATTTCCTATTCCTTGCTCCCCTCTGATATTTTATTTCCTTGGATAATGAGAAGAATGAAAATGAGTAAGCGTTTTCTCCCTCTTCATTTCTGCTTTTTTTTTTTATATAAATTAAGTTGCTCACTCTATCTATCACTTACTGTTATGCATATTTTTTAAATTATCTTTTGGAAAAATCAGTACGCTATTCTAATTTTCCTCCCGTTTCAGCCTACCCTACAGACTGTAGCTAGCAATTTCAGAAAAAATGGTCTGATAATCAACTCGTGCGTTTTAGAATTTAGAGCAATAACTCTTACTGCAGATGCTAAATAATTTCTGGAAAAAATAAAAGTTGTTTATTTTGGAGTAAAAAATTAAATTTTGAGAGTATATATATCCCAGGCTGAATAACAACATACAAGAAATCACAACTAACATGGAATCATAAGTAAATCAAGAAAAAAAGAATCAAAGTTGTAAAAAGAAATAATTTAGCCTCTCATTTTAGCTCCTAAATTCATTCAAATAATTTAGTCTCTCATTCTATCAGAATAATTTAACCTTTTTTATTTTTGAACATATCTATCAGAAGTGAACTCCTAAATCTTAATCCACTTTATTCATAAAAATAACGAAAAAAATCCATATATAACTGGAAAATACAGATATTTCCATTCAATAAATATCTTCTTCAACAAATTTTCCCACTCCGAATCCAAAGCCAAGAAATACACATTTATTTCGGAAGAAAACAGGAAATAAGCCCTTACCCTGGATAAAGATGGCTACTCAACACAGGAGAGGACCGGTGCTCTGCATCAATATAAAAAATAAAAAATAAAAAATAAAAAATAAAAATCAAAACTTTTTCGTCTAGAAAGAACACAAAAACCCCATAACCAAGATAACGACTTTACAAACCCCGAACAACAAATTATCCAATTAAAGGCAGCAGATGCAGAAATCAACCACGTCATTCACAAGGATTCAACATTGATAACTCTGAGAAACGGAAGATTTGCTCACACGAGTTTGATGGATCGAGGGGTTTGGTTTCTCTCTCTACAAAGTAGAATGAAGCAACAAAAAGCAGCAGTGCCCTATAAAGGAAATGGCAATTCAAGAAAAATCATAGCTCATGGTAAAAGGCAGAAATTCCTTGATTGGATGGCCCGAGAAAGGAGATTTCGTGCTCCGTTTGTGTGTGTGTAACAGTTAATATTATCACTCCCTTCAATTATTATTCCCCCATTTTTACTCACCATAATATTTATGATACTTGCAATTTATGTTATTTTGGGAAGAGAAGTATGGAGGAGAGAAGGTGGTTGTCGGGAGGGTTTAGGACTTAAAGTGTGGAGGCCAGAGAGTGGTTTTATGAAAAGATGTGAGTGAAGTTAGATGAAACCGGACGATTTGGCCTTGCCTACCATACATACCCATGCATGCATATTGAAATAACCCAACATACATTAATAAGACTTATTTCTTTATATTGTATTGTACATAAACAGAATTAATTAATACTTTCTTGAAAGACACTTGTACCTAATATATTATCTATCCTTTGTGAATTTATGAACTTTTGTTCCACATACAATATTAAATTTATTGAATTATATCCTATACTATATTTTATTATATAATTACATCATTAATTCTATCCCACGTCAGCCATGCCAAGTCAGCTCTAGAGACCAAACTTTATTTATTTTTAAATAAAAAAATACATTTTTTAAAATTAATAGTTTAATTCAAAAGAAATTACCGGGTTCCCTTTTTTATATATTTATCTTTTCCGACTTAATCTCCACATTTCTTAAAAATCACATTTGGTTTACATTATTTTGTTGCGTCAAACTTTGTTTCTAATTAATAGAGGGTTGAATTTTGATTGATTAGTCCAACAACTAAGCATGGGGGCCAGGTTGAAAATGTATCTGTGTGTTGTAATTACAACACTAGATTAACACCAAGACTGAATACAGAATTATATCTTTGAGATAAGAAAAATGCTTTTAATTAATTATGTTTGGTTAGACTATGAACGTTCATTATAGTACAAATCGTAATAATTTATACGTTCGATTTTGGTTCAATGATGTTCCAATCAAGAAAGTAGGTGGATTCAAAAATATTTCAATTAACAAATTACAGATTTCAAAATAAATTATTCTTTTTATTCATATTTAAACAAATATGAAAGTTCATATCAATTGAGTCGTTTCCAAAAACATAATGTTTTGTCTCAATTGAAATTTCAGCTTGACCGATTAGAAGATATATTTTAATGTGAACCCATATATTTTAACGTGGATGTTCTTATTTATATAACTTAATTATATTCACCACATGGTCAATTTAGTTCTAGGAAAAATAATAATAATTATTACTATTATCAATTTCATTGGAAAATTTTAAAGTCAAAAAAGATAAAATATAAAATAAGAAGTGGAATCTGATATTTTCATTTAAACTAAAATATTAACTTAAAAAGGTAAAAAAAAAAAATCCATACCTTCACTTCACCAATGTGCCTACATTAGAACCTAAATTAAAGACTTTTTTTTATCTTTGTTCTAGCATTTTCAGAGTCGGTAGAGAGTTTAGACAAAGAGCAAGCTTATGGTTGGGAATGTGTACAGTTGACAATTTGAGAGTATGCACTAGCCTTTTTTACATTTGAGCGACATTTGAGTGATACACTATCCTGTGAGAAGCAAACTTTTAGTGGCCGAGATTGAAACTGTGATTGTATGCATTGAATTGATAATTGTTGTAGTGTTGGTGTGGGAATCACGACCCCAATTTGTGTCTGAAACATTGATTGATCAATTAATGCACCCCTCGTGTTTATCCTTTTCTTTTAGTTGTTTTCCTCATTGTTCGGGGACGAACAATAGTTTAAGTTTGGGGGGTTGATAAACACTCATTTTGTGCATTCTACTGATGTGAATCTGCCGATTATTTGCCTTAGATTAGAACATTACGTGGTGATTCTATGCATTATTTATATCATTTAAAGAATTATTACGTTTGGTTTGGTTTTGATTGTTTATGCAGATTTCACACACAATTGAGTAGTTTACAAGATTTGACCAAGTACCATGGGGCCAATCGATGCTAACTTGTATCGGGGAAAGGAAGAAGTGCGAAAAGATCGAAGAAAAAGCCGATTTCTCGTTCGTGACAAAATCGGCGACCTGGATTGCAAAATCGGCGATCGCCGAAAATGCGATCCGATCGTCGAAAATGTTAAAATCTCCACTTTGGTTCGGGACAAAATTGGCGACCTGTTGACAAAATCGGCACAGCGGGTCGCCGATCGGGTAGATTTGACGAATTTTTGGCTCAGTCCCGTATCTTTTCAGATTTAAAGAGCCTGGGTATAAATAGGACCTCCTAAATCGAAAAAAAAGGACTTTGGAACGTGATTTTGAGAGAGAATTCTTGGAAGAGAGCTAGAACGAAGTAGATTTGAAGAGCGCAATCGAAGACCTGAAGATCGAAGACTCGGGTTCTTGGTTTTCTATGTTTTTCGTATTTGTGACTCTTTACTTATTTGTTTTTACGGAACTTAGCATGATTGGATAAGTCCCTTCATGGATTGTAGGGTTTGAAACTTGTTGAATAATTATTCTATCGTTTATGTGATTTGATTTTCCCTTTCCATTGATGTTTTA
This sequence comes from Plectranthus barbatus, assembly GCA_026898455.1. Classification (NCBI taxonomy): domain Eukaryota; kingdom Viridiplantae; phylum Streptophyta; class Magnoliopsida; order Lamiales; family Lamiaceae; genus Plectranthus; species Plectranthus barbatus. The sequence continues at coordinate 104,149 of JAPKLW010001964.1, read as the reverse complement.
ATTATATCTGAGGTTTTCATTAATTACGAGATACTGGCCATTGATTATGATTTGAATTGGTAGTTTTTTAACCGAGAGGTCTAGGTTATCAATTAAGATGCAGATTAATTAGATTTGATAGGTCAATTATCCGAGAGGAATTTGAACTATTGAAGGGTTTTGAAAATCTAAGATTTTTATCAAGAGTAAAAGTCCTCTTACGCATCCGAGAGGAGTCACTAGGTTTTTTATTTCCATGTTATGATTTAGAGTCCGAGAGGGTCGCCTGATAACATTTATGAGAATAACTCGCGTTTTTGGAAATTAAAATTGGAATCGAATTGCATAAATGATTGTTTAATTGTTCTTCAAAGTGAATTACCCTGGAATCCTAGTTTCCCTATATTCTCTAAACTCAATATTCCAATTGTCTTTTAAATATTTCCTAGGTTTAGATAACAAAAACCATTTACCGATTCGTCTAGATAGTAGCAAGATAGTTGTGTTTCAGTGCTTGGTTATATTTCGATCATGCAATCTTCGAGATTGATAAATTATTACTTGTCACTGCAGTGATTTGTACACTTGCAGTAATTTAGCGCGTCCGAAAACGCGCTATCAACGTCAGCAGGAGGACTAGCCACCATTTTATACTGTGATAAATTTGCAGCACTTTTTCTTGCTGTCACTCGAATCAAATGTATTTTAGATTCTGGTTTTTTCTTCATGTGTAATTAACATTTATTATAACTTTTTTTCTTGTATAATTTAAGAAGAATACTTACATTATTAATTCTTTTTATTTACAGAAAAAGCCACTATAGAAAAAGCCACTATCGAGATAAGTTCTCAGGGAGAACTTTTTCACTCTTGTCATTAACACGACTGTATGTATACATACATGCCTCTGACTTCATCACATGTATATATTCTCTATTTTGTTTTTACTTCTTAAAAAACTTTGTATTTTTTTCGCTTGCTGTTTGACGTGCATGTTGGAGACAGAGAATTATCCAACCCTTGCAAGAAAAGAAAAAACCAAACTTTATGTGTACAGTCGTGTTAATGACACCAGAGAAGAAGTTGTCCCTGAACTTGTCCCAAAAGTGGCTATTTCTATAAATAAAATGAATTAATAATATAAGTATTCTTGTTAATTTATATATGAAAAGAATTATAATAAATGTTAATTACCCATGAAGAAAAAAACTGAAATTGAAATATACTTAATTAACACGACTAGCAGTAGGGAAGAGTGCTCTAAACTTATAAGAATGTAAAATAATGGCAAGTCCTCTACTAATGTCCCATTTAATATAGCTTATATATTATTAAATTAATTAATAACCAAACGATATTATCTAAATATCTTGAATGTAAACTTTTATTGCAATCAATAAATTGAAAATATTGATTAATTATATGTTATGGGTTTTTCTCATTGCTTTAGTTAGCATTACCTCCATCATAAAACGTCAAATATCCTTGCTCTAAGGTTTGACTTTCGAAATAATTGAAATGAGTTCAATTTCATATTAGATTGAGACTTATGTGATAAAATAAAATAAGAAAAAATGACTTACAGAATGGGTTAAATTGGACGTGAAGGATGAGTCATCACAATAATGTATCTAAACCTTATGCCAATAGCAGAAACATAAAATAATTAAGAAGTGAGCATCCACAATAAAATAAAATATATAATATTAAATTAAATATAACTCAATGTCATCAAGAAACCACGTCATTCACAAGGATTCAACACTGAGAAACGGAAGATTTGCTCACATGGGTTTGATTCAGATTTGTGAGATCAAATTGGATTCTCTCTCTACAAAGTAGAAAGAAGCAACAAAAAGCAGCAGTGCCCATTAAAGGAAATGGCAATTCAAGAAAAATCATAGCTCATGGAAAATTAAGGGGGCCAAAAAATAGTGGAAAATAAATTTTGTTTTTTTTTAAAAAAAAAGGAGAATTGTCGATTCAGGACCCAAAAGATAGTTAAATTATCAATTCAGGACCCGAAAGATGATTTGTCAATCCAGGACCCGAAAGATCAAACAATTATCAATCCAGGACCTGATATTGAGGTCCTGGATTGAGAATTGTATGATCTTTCGGGTCCTGGATTGAGAATTTTTGTGATCTTTCAGGTCCTAAATTGACAATTAATCTTTCGGGTCCTGAATCGATAATTAAACTATCTTTCGGGTCCTAAATCGATAAAACTCCTAAAAAAAAATAGAAGCTAAAAATAGGTAAGGTAAAAGGCAGCAATTCCGTGAATGGATGGCCCGAGAAAGGAGATTTCGAGCTCCGTTTGTGTGTGTGTGTAACAGTTAATATTATCACTCCCTTCAATTATTATTCCCCCATTTTTACTCACCAAATTTTTCTCTCTATATAATGAAACGTTCGCGCCTAAATTTATATTATTGCTATTATTATTAATTTAAAATTATTATCCATGATTCAAAATTTAGTTAAATATTTGTTGGGTTCATTTTATTTTCATGGATCTAATATATTTTTATATCTTCCCAACCCACAAATCTTGTAGTCACAAATTATTAAGCCCACGCCCCAATTTATTTTATAACCCTTAACTTATTTTATTATTTACCTCACTAAGCCCAATATGTTTCATCCTCCATCAACACTATAATTTGCTCAACCCATGAACATGTTCTGCAACATTTTCCTCTTATCTATATATATATTAAAACAATACCGAAGATAATAAATGGAAACATTCAGTTGCATTAATTGTCCATTAATTAAACTAATTAGTTCATTAATTATTGTAAGAAACATTCTATAATTTTTATAGTTATAATATATAATAAGAATGTTATAAGGAAAATTGGAGTACACTATAATCTTAGAATTAATATATATATTTTAGGGAAATATGCATAAATCAATTAGATTAATATTTCCTTAGTTATGAATTATTTCCCTATAATCATGCCTTATAATTATAAATTTATAATCAATTAGATTAAATTTAAAATGTATTTAAGTTAAATCCTTCTTATTGTTGAATTTAGTTATGGTGATAAATGATACAATAGAAATAAATTAATGAAAATGGAAATAAATCATTAGAGATTCAATCTTGATTTTTAAACACAATAAAATCAAGATTAGTTAAAAGGAATATTTCACCAACAGTTAATAATACATCCAATATATAGTGACAATAAACTGTAAAATAAATAAATGAAATAAAAAAACGTTATATATTTAATCATGATATTTTGAAGCACAATAAATCAATATTGATTATAAAATATTCTTCCAATTGATAATCAAATTCAAACATAATCAAATAGAATTTATTATTAGTGAATAGATTAATATCATATATTATATGAAATTAATTAGCAAATATAAAATAGTGCCTCACCCATTTTATTTTGTGAATGCTTAATTAATAATATATTAAATTATTTTATATATAACTTAACACGTAACAAATTAGCTTAAATTCCTATAAATTAGTTTATTTATTGGAGCATCAATATCTATTATTCATGTGATTAATATGGTACAAATATAATTTAAAGATAGAAAATAAGTTTGAAAATAATTGAATGAACGTGACATGAAATGGAACAAATTTCATTAAAGTATTATTTTTTTTATTTGGAAACCGAATCAAATCAAAATTGATTATCAAATATTATGGCAATAATTGGAAATCAAATTAAGTACATCCTCAAATCGTGGCATAATATAATCAAAATCTTGACCCTCTACTACTATATTCACATTATAAATATAAGTCATTTATTTACAATCTCATTAGTTCTCTATCTCATCTCAAATGAAAAATCTTAATGTTCTTATTTATTTAGTTTAGTCTTCTTTTCTTTCGTTGTTACTTATTTGGCTTCAAGTACTTTGTAAGAAGGAAGATAAAACCAAAGTAATGCACATTTGCTCGAAGTTTTGTATTTAAATGCTAGAGCAACACACCAAATGTAATTGGCATTGTTTGTTTTATCATATTTCGTATTTTTTTTCTTATGGAGAATAAATTTTGTTGTATCAATCATCTACACTCTATACATTTTCTTTTGCTTTTAGAGTTTTTGCTTTAAAATTCTTATCCATATGATAATACAATCATACTAATTTACAATTTTTTTTAAAGATTGTTTTGTTGATACAGTTCATCAAATTTGAATAAATTAATTTGTTGGAAGGGCAAGTAATAAATAAATTGGAGAGTACTTAATATTGCATTTCTAATCTTTCGTTTCAAATGGTTAAACACAATGTTCTTAATTTTATTTTACTGAATTTTATATGAATATGTAATGTTAAGTACTTTTGTAGGTTATACCATATATTTCAAATTCATAAAAAGTGTAATCATGAAACATAACGATGTGGATTTATTAATTTGTTACATATTTGAAGTGATTCGTGCTATAGTTACTATATTAGTACTTTTTCATGTTAGATTCTTTTTTTATAATTAAAATTAGTAGTTTTATATTATTAATTGGATTCATTTTATAGAGAGAAAAGAAATATCACAGATATAAGTAATTTTTTATTAATAGTATGTAACAAGTGTTGTGTATATTTAATAGAATTAGGTAGAATACATTAATTTTATATTTTTTTTACAAAATCTAATATTAATTATAGAACAAAGTTAATAAAAATATGCTTATAAATGAAGATTGGAGTTGCTATATGTAATAAAATACGTCGTGACATATTTAAAATAAATAATTATTTACTGAAATAATATTTTTAGGGTATAAACTGGTTTGTAATTAAATATGCAAGTTACATTTTTTATATTTAATAATATAAACCAACATTAATGCAAGCAATCAACATTGAATTAATTAATTATTTATCACTATATAATAAAAAATATTTATATCCCTTAATAATCCCAAAAGATTTTTCAGACAAAACTTCTCCAATAATCAGGTGCGACTAGAGATTGATTTAATTTTTTTAAAAAAATAATATTATTATAAAAAGTATTTGTGCAACTGAATTAATTATTAATTATTTTGTAATTCTTGAATTCAAATGAAATATTTATTTTTTGAAGAAGAATTTGATAGTTGAATGAATAATTATTTAAAATTGTAAATTTTGGTTCGTGTGAGCTGCGTTCATTTCACAGAGACTCAAATAATAAATATTCAACATAATTTATATATGATTTGTGCAAATTATTTCTATTTTTATATTAATTTATTATATTTAATGCACATTTATGTATTAAATTACTTAAAATATTAATTTAACACCAGTGTGAAAAATGTTGCCTAAAAGTTAAATTTAAACTGATCCAAATGCATAAATGTGTACTTTTCAAAATTGTGATGAGTTCATAAGTGTGGCAAAAATTATATTTTTTTTTAAGCTATTAAAATAATATAGACAATATATAAATAGAGATAGAAAAGACGATAATAAAAAAGAGATTAGATTACTTGACACCAAGATTTATGAATCGTGAAATGAGTTTGGTGAATATTAAGAAAATGATATACTCCTTCCGTCCTATTAGTGTAATCTCATTTCTTTTCGGCACGGGAATTAAGAGTTCTGAGTGTAGTGAAATTAATATTTTATTGGTGAATAAAAAAAATTTGTTATTTTAGGAAAATGAAACTATTTTATGGGACAAACAAAAATGAGAAATGAGACTATTCATGGAGTATATATTTTTTAAAATTTTAGGAATATAATGTCCCATTAGTGTAGTCCCATTTTTTTTCGACACGAGAATTAAGGGTTGTGAGTGTAGTGAAATTAATATTTTATTGGTGAATGTAAAAAAAAGTTTGTCAATTTAGGAAAATGATACTATTTTATGGGACAAACAAAAATGAGAAATGAGACTACTCAGGGATTATATATTTTTTAAAATTTCAGGAATATAATATATAAATATTATTAGGGATTAAAAACTAATACGAGCCTTCTAAATAATATTTGACAAATCAATCAAAGTGAATAAAGTATATGTTGATGTAAATAATATATTGAATACATTATTTTATGTTGTCATACTTTTACAACTTTTAAAAGTTCATATTATTTGCCTATAAAAAATTATTAAATTAATATTATTTTAATACAAATAATTATAGTTACCACGCATCGCGTGAGTGCAATACTAATTTTTGTTGAAACGCTCACGAACCCCTTCAACTCCTCAATCAATTATTTTCATCGATAGCAACTAATTTCACCATTAATCTGTAAACTTTTAGCTATCTTTTCTCACCTATAAATAGACACTAGATTTCGTTCCACTAAACTCACCAAATAAACGATTTCTTCTCTAGTGATACATTTTCCTTCTAAGTCTATTTTTCTGCATAGCATAGAGGGGGTGTCCCCGCCGGAAAAGAAGAGCAGGCGGTGAAATGGGGGAGAGTAGAGAGAGATGGAAAGAAAGGGGGGGGCTGGGCGTGTGTTGGAGAAATAAGAAGTTGGGTTCTTTTATTTTCTTTTAATGGTTTATTATTTTATTTGGGCTTAGGTGTTGGGTTATGTTGATTCAGTTTTGGGCCATGTTGTTGGACTAGTTATAATTCTAAGTTGGGTTAGGTCATGCATTATTATTATTATTATTATTATTATTATTATTATTATTATTATTATTTATTCAATAAGTTTTAATTTATTTTATCAATTATTATGATTTAGGCGGCGCGTGGAATTAACTAAATTACGATATTTCCAAACAAATTCAACTCAAGATGGGGATCTATGGGTGATACAAATATTGTTTATCTCTGTTATGCTTTTATGCAGGTATCTACGATTTAGCCGACGGACTAACCACGAGATAAGCCGACGGGCTGCCAATGTGTTCTACTTAGCCAAATGGCTACCTACATTTACTCACTCCAAAGTTTTTTTTTTTTTTTTCAGGTTAAATGTCGGGCGGTGGGCTAGAGGCGGATGATGGGCGACAAGGCGAGGAATCTATATATATATATATATATATATATATAAAAGCAAAATCCCACACCCAAAAAATTTTCCAAAAAAAAAAAACATACCATAAATAGTCTTAATATATATTAGGTATAAATTAAAGCAACTATGATAAGTATATAAATACTTAAGTTTGTAATTAATTTTTTATAATTATTGATTAAATATATAAATAGTCAATGTTACTAATTAAAAAAATTATGAATTATGATTAGTCCTCTTTATTCATTTATTTAATTTCAATTAATTAGATTGATGCAATTTACATAACATTCTATATTTAATTAAGAACAAATATGGTAAATATGTTATTATTATAACTTTAAACTTAGGGGGAGTTTGGTATAACTGTCGGGAATCACTATGGGTATGTGTTTGATAGTAAAGGGTATGGGTATGGGTTTAGATTTGGGAATCATTCTCAATTCTTGGTGTTTGGTTTATGAGATGATTTGGGAATCATTTTCAATTCTGATGAATTTTTTTAAGTTAAAAGATTTAGAAAATAATTAAAATATTATATAAATAATAATTAATTTAATAATAAAATAAAAAGATTTATTATATTAAAAATAAATAATTTATTATCTATTTTATAAAATATAAAATATAGATAAAATAAAAGATTGTTTAATAATATTATTATCATAATATATTATAAAAATAAATAATAAAATAATATGAAATAAAATCTTAGAAATAAATAATAAGATTAATAATATTATTAATTATTGTATATATGATAATTAATATATTTTCAATAATATTATTTATTAATTAATGCATAATAATAATATAATAACACCATTTATTTTAATATTATTATAAATATATTAATTTATTAATATATATATATATATATATATATATATATATATA